>JAWNNQ010001194.1:175000-250000 GCA_035044765.1 Leucophenga montana | reverse complement strand
AACTTTTGGTGGAAATCTCTTCTTGAATAAAAAGTAAAATCTGTCACGCGGTAACGCCTATCCTTCTTGCGAAGAAACTAGCTTACCTAGGATCATTTACAGCTGTACCCTCTCTATTGAGTGCCACAAACATACTCGGGCTCAGCTGAAGTTGAAAATCGGTGCTTCGATTTCATTTGATTATAATGAGAAATCACATTCTCGACAGCCATAGAATGAGGCGAAGCAATCAGTAATGAACAGAACAGTTTCGGCAAAGTGCCACATGTGGCTGGTATCAATCGACGCAGTTTATGAGACATTTTCGTACCTTCGTCTGAAGTTCGATGAAAACTCAGAAACTTTTTCTTCGCCAAAAATAGTTTCGACCTAGAATGGAACGTCTTGAATCATCTAAATCGGGTAAATTGGGCCATTAAAAGAGTAACATATTTTGATCAGTTAATTTTCCTCTATGTCAAGCCGGACATCTAGAAAATTGATAAACACTGAAATAATTTCGACTCGAAGTGCAATCCTTGAGCAAATATCAATTTTAAAGATTCTTCTGAAAATAAATATTCAACAGGACATCACAATTACGACATCATGACAACTGAATTTTGTAATCAATTGCGTAAAATGAAAAATCTATTCTGCTTGCACATTCTTATGTGATCGCTCAAAAGGTGTCAAAGTGCTAGCGAAATGGGAAGCAAGTTAAAGCGTTAAAGCGAGTGCTTAGGTAGAGTGAAGCGAGAAAGCAGTTACACAACTGCTTTCTCGTTTTGCTTTGAATTTTACTATATTGTTTTCAATTCGTATTTGCATGATTTTGTTTAACGCTTTCACTCTGACATCTTTAAGCATTTCTCGTATCACGCATCGTATCGATTTTAGCGCGCAGTCTGACGTCAGCCTAAGTAATTGGATGATATATGGAATCAATTGCACCAGAAACAATTTGTTCACCAATCAAATATAAAACTTACGGTTATTAAAGAATTTTTTGAAAAATGCAGAAATGTTGTACTCGACTCGACTTACAAACTGGAATAGAAGAAACTTTAAAAGAGTATATCGATTCAAATTAAAGACTTTACAAACAATCCACTGTAGCTACACACAAGCACTCCGCATTCATTTAACATTGTCTATCTTAATGTGTATATACGTGTGTGAGTGTGTTCCTTTCCACAGTTGTCTCGCAGGACACGTTCAAGTGTCATTAGATTTAAACCCATTTGGGCAAGCGGCATATATATATATATATATATATATATATATATATATATGTACCCATAAATACGAGGGCAATTTGTTAAATCCGTGACGTTTTGAATTTCGAATTACATTGATTCGAATTATAGTCATTCAGTCATTCAAAGCAGATACGAAGGACAGACAGACGCACAGAAAGCAAATTGACCACAAACGAAATAACTTCGAAGTAGTGCACTGCAATATTTTCAAGTTTTTGCGCCGTTTCATGGACGTGTTTAAAAAAAAAAAGTATTCATTGCAACACATCAGCAATCAAGTAGTAGATCCGACAGTGTATTTCTTTAGACGAATCATTAAAAATCTATTGTAATATATAGAAATCTAGTTCTAAGAAGAAAACTGTACTCGAGTCAATCTGTACGCAAAGTCTCACTATATAAGATATTTGCTTTTTCACTTGAAATACTTGAAAAACTTGACAGCCAAACCGACTTTACTCTCTCAGCTGCTCTAAAATCTATTTGATGAGCACTGTTTTACTCAAATCAATCCAACTTTTTCTTAACTCAAGCTTAGTCGAGCTTGAAGATGCCAAATTTAAGAATTTTGGGTTTGAAAAAAAAAGTTCTTGAAGCAAGAATTTTGTACATCGTTTAAGAAAAATCGCTGCTCAACATACTATTGATAACGCTATGCATCAATTCTAGTAAGGAAATCCTATTACGTCACTGTCTAATGAAATCAACCTCGCAACATGCCTATGAAATAGTTTGAAGTCTGTCTGTATCTAGCGTACATTTAAGCCAAATAGTATTTCAATCTACAAACTTTTGGAAAGTCAAGCATGTTTCTCATTAAACAAAAAAAAAGAAAAGAAAACTCAGCACATTAAATGCAAAAAGAGAAAATAAATTATAACAACAAAAGTATCTGAATTGCATAGCTTAGCCAGGCACTTCCATTTTCAATTGAGAACAGAAAATTATTGACTCCTTTTTAAGTTTAGCTACTAATTGCAACTTGATGATGATGATAATGATAATGATAATGATGATGATGATGATGATGATGATGTATGATGATGTTGAATGATGAATGATGATGATGATGATGATGACGACGACCCTTTGACTGTATACAGAATTGCAAGTATAGGGTGTTTATTTTATGACAGCTGTAGAACTGTAAATTGAATTAAAATGCTGCGCTCAAATACTTACAAATATGCGCGCGCCGTAGGAGTATGTGCATATCTTAGTAAGGTTATTACTGGAAAAAGATAAAACCTTCAATTTAGCATTTAAAGTTTACTTTTGGGCGGTAGTCCTTTTTTCGAATACTTTTTTAAGCAATGTGAGCCGTATTTCTTCGGCAATAATTCGCACAATGTTGTCTTTCAAGTCGTCCAAAATTGCTGAAACCATTGACTTCACGTAAGCACAGAGCAAACAATTCAAAGGAGCACCATCTCATTGTTGAATGGAGTGGTTCATTTCAAGATATAAAACGTTCGCCAAAAGGTATCTTCAGTAAATAAATTTTCATAATATGTAAGCATAGTTGTGGCATTAGTCTATACATAAAAGGTATTACGGCAAACCAAAAAGAGCACAAATGAGAGTAGCGTTGTCAGATCTTTTCAATTTATAACAGTTTAATTTCAGTCGGAATATAGAACCTCTAAAAAAGAAAACACTCTGCACATATAGCAATTTGTGAACTCAACAACGTCATCATCATCATCATCATTATCATCATTATTATCATCATTACAATTTAGTCAAGCACCATCCAAACACAATACAAATGCAGTAGCAATTTCCAAACTATCCAACGAGAATGCAGTTGCAGATACATATTTGCTTTCATTGTTGTTGTTTTTGTTGTTGTTGTTGCAACTTGTTAGGCAAATAAATGCAACAAACTGCAATGCTGCTGCAAATAAAATCAACATTTAACAAGCTAAAATTCTCGTTTATAAAGCGCAAATATTGAATAGCATTAGCATGGCATTAGCATGGCATTAGCTTCCTGAGAATATGTACCTATTAAATCATTATATACTTTACTACAGCAACAGCAACAGCAATAATAACAACAACAACAACAACAACAAAAACAACAACAAAAACAACAGCAGCTCAGCTCAGTTCAGCTCAGCACAACAAAAAACTCTCAAACCTTAACGGAAATCTCAGCGTTTTTCTTGAACCATTATAGCTGATAAATTATGCTCCATTTTTAAAGAACTTCTTGGAATGCATTTGAAAATAATTGAAGAACTTTTTGTTGGCCATCAATAGTTGATAGAGTTTGAGCAAATAAATAAGAGATTTAATTCAAAATAGAGAACTTATATTTTATGCACTAATAAATACTAACTCCACGAAGGCAGCAAGACTTTGAACAGCATTTCGAACACGGCAAGTTTTATAGCAACGCAAACGAGATGGTTTTCAGAAATTATCCAGTCAGCAACTACAGACTGTAAAGCTAGCTGCACAGAAATTTCTTCCCTCTCAATTATATATAGTCAAAGTAGTGACAGTGTTGGCAACAGCAAGGTTCCCTGATGAGTATTGACATACACGGATGTCTTAAACACTTGCCTGCACATTAATCGCTGGACTCTCTTTTTTTTTTTTTTTTTTTTCAATTTCTTCTCATCAAATCACATGATTTGAAACGAAAATCTCAAGTTATATAGACATCACATCTGCTCGTAGGATGCTCTTTGATAAAACCAATTTAACTCACTTTTTGCAATGCCCCAACAGTGTATGTGTCTTCCAAGCTAAATTTATACAGCACAGAGTAGTGTACATCACGGAGTGAGTGTGAAATTAAAATTTTAAAGGCTGCTGCAGCTTTATTGTTCAATGTTAATATTCGTTTGTCTAAGGGCAAACTTCGTTTGAACAATGTATATTAATTATTATTATTATTATTATTAACTAGTTACCGCGGTCCGTTTTCTACATCTCCTTCCATTTGTTATCGATTCGATTGCTGCCGCTGTATTTGTTATCGGTATATTTTTATCAGCCGTTTGTTCTTGTTGTTATTGTTATATTTGTACAGTTGTATATCATGTTGTCAGTCTGATTGTTATCGCTCCGATTGATCACTTCATTTGTAATCGTTTCATTTGTTATTGCTTCGTTTGCTATCGGTGTTTCATTTAGGTGCCTTTTCACGACTTGCCTATAACTTGTATGCACTATAGTTTTCAATGTCACGACTGTTATTAAGCCTATAAACGTATTGCCTAGTTCGACCAACCAATATAAATATATATATATATATATATATATATATATATATATATATATATATATATATATATATATATATATATATATATATATATATATATATATATATATATATATATATATATATATATATATATATATATATATATATATATATATATATATATATATATATATATATATATATATATATTTCGATTATGGCTGCCAACTTGACTTCACAATTTTGTTAACAGAGCAAAGCAAAATGATAACAAATAAAATTGAAATTTTTTCAATGCAATTGTCTCATTTTTTCTACTCCGGCGGCACTCACTCTCATCAAACTTTATTCTTCTAATTTATACGTTTTGTGCGTTTACATTTGTCCAAATGCAAGGACTGTCCACCTGTTCAGCATGTAGCACCGGACCGATAAATAAGACAAAACTAACGATAGACAGATATACTGCAGCTCTACTCGAAATGGATTTATTACAATTGTGAAGTCGTGAAATACACTACTCAATATTATTCCCCCAATAGCATTATCTTGGCAATTCATATTCTCTATGGTATTTCTAAATCGTGAATATTTCCTTTACCATATTTATTTATTAATTGGTTTAGGCGGTTGTTAACCGTTAATTGTTTCTATATATAGCGATTCGTTTTTGATCGGTCCGTTTATCATTATCGATCCTTTCGTTGTTGATCTGACTGTTATATTTGTAGTGTCTAATGTCGGACACGTTGTTCGCTTACTTATTATAATTATTATTTTAGTTCTAGTTTTAGGCGGTTGTTATATGTTATCGGTGCGTTTTAATCGATCCGTTTATTATCGGAACGTTTGTTATTGGCCCAACTGCTATACTTAGTTGAACTCGTACTGTTTCTGATTATTTATCGATTCGTTTATTGTATATACTTTATTTTCGTATGTTATCGGTGCCTTTGTCACATTTCTGCTTGCTATTAGTCCTTTCGTTCTATGCCAGTTCTATTGAATACTTTTTTTTTTTCGAAAAGATTCATACCGAATTTCAAGACTATTATTTATATAAAAAGAAGAAAATAAGTAAGAATGTTGCAGTCGAGTGTACTTGATTTCAAGATACCCTATTCTACTTTGTCTAAAGGTCTTCATTTTGAACTGTAGGAACTACATACATATATTCTCCAGTAGTCCGATCTGGCCTATTATTATAATTATTGATATAAATTAAATATTAAAAAAAAAATAGCATCACAAATTAGCATCATATCTTCATCAGCATCGGCATCACTGTAATCATTATTATCAACAAAAACAACAACAGGACAAATACCGTTAAATGAGTGTCTCTGGAGTTATTATAAACAAAACAGAGTTTACGCTCTCGCAGCTCTTTCGGACATCACATTACATTAGTTTAATTAGTTTAGTATCATTCTCTTACAATTATGCAGTTCTAGATTCTCTTTTTTTTCATATTCGCTCTCATCGCATGCGCATTGTTAGCCGTTGCACGTGTGCTGCCATACTTTCTTCTTCTCTCTCTTTCTCTCTCTCTTCTAGCATTATATCTTCAATAATGTAACTTTCACCCACACTCTATTCTCTTTCACTGTCTTTCTTCCTCTCTTTCTTTCTTCGATTCAACTACTGCATTTGCACTCGTTACTTAGTGTGCGCTGCAATTCTCACTACTCTCGTGAAATTATTTTTACAGTGGCGTATTCTTCTACGCCCGTTTAAAATATTTTATAAAAACCAATAAAAATAGAAAAAAAAAATCTTTAACTTTGATTATACCAAAACTCTGATACCATAAACATTCAAATTTCAAATCGTATTGTACTATAACATCAACTTGTTTAGTGGGTTTGTATAGCGGCTAACTTAAGAATTGGGCAGGCCCACTCATTAGTTTATGAATACACGGTGTGATATAAAAATAAGCGAGCCTTTTAGTTATAAAATAAAAAAAGCATGGTGTTATGTGTCAAAGCTAATGTTTATTCAAAATACAATCCATTTAACTCAATACAAAGTTTAGAACGCTCAATCAATTTATCCATAGACTTTTTAAACTCCTGCTTGTATGGCTGGAATGTCATCGTAAAAAGCTGCTTTCATTACAATTTTCATTTTTGGGAAGAGAAATTAATCGCACGGTTATAGTTAAGGCGAATACGGAGGGTGGTCGATGAGACAAATCTTTTTTTTTTTTTTTCATCAAAAATTCATTGAATTTTTTGGTTTTGTGTGGTGTTGCGCTATCATTTAATAAAAACAGCTGCTTTCTTTTGGAATATTCGGGCCTAACACTTAGAACTCTCCACCACAAACAATGTAAAGCTTGTAAATAATATACTCCATTGACAGTTTGACCATCTGAAACAAATTCCTTGTGAACAATACCCTTGGAATTATAGAAAGTAATCAAAATTTTTTTGATGCTTGACTTCTGAAAACGCAATATTTTAGGTTTTGGCACGTCTTTTGACTTCCATTCTGCAGATTGTCGCTTAGTTTCAGTATCATATCTAAAACAACATGTTTCATCACCAGCTATGATCGAATCAAGAAAATCTGGATCGTTTTCAGCTGTTTAAATGATGTCTTTGCAATGCTCTACACGAGTATTTTTTGATCATCATTAACTGATGTGGAAAAAAAGATCCACACATCTTTCCTTTACCCAAATCTTCAGTTAATATTTTGTAGATTGTACAGTAAGATGAATTTAATTTTTCTACCAGCATTCTCAAAGTGAAATTTGCATCGATAGCATTTATTTCATTTACTTTTTCCACTTACTTAGCACGATGATTAGATGCTTCGAGTCGTCCAGGTTTTGGATCATCATTTTAAACATCACGACCATTTTTAAATTGTGTAAACCATGTGTAAACTTGAGTACGACTCATAGAATCATCGTCATTATATTGTTTTTGTTTTTTTTTTTAACAATTCGTAAGTCTCAGCAAATTTTTTACCAAGTTTAAAACAAAATTTTATATTTGCTCTTTCGTTTTTATGACATAACTACAAAAACTGCTGTTATAAAAACGTGTGTCATTTTGTAACCTGTCAAACGATTAGCATGAACTTAGTTGCTTTCGAAAGAAGAAAAGTGTACCTTTCTAAAACTGATTACACCTTGTATGAAGCGGTCATTCCAAATTGAATTTTAAACTGATATTGACTCAACTAAAGAAGTTTCATGCAAAAGTACCAATATGCATAGTCTATAAACATGGGACCAAAACAAACTCGTCTGAACGAGCTGTTCAAGAATATATATACTTCATGTGGTCTACGATGTCTCCTTTAATGCAATTACAAACATTCTACTGGTATTCGCTCAATTGATTAAATTTCGTAAGCTGATTCTTTCTTATGAAATTGAGGGAAGGCACAAATTTAACAGAAGAGAAAGGACTTAAGTTGTTAACTTTTCTGCTCGTGATAAAAGCAACCCTACTAAAATCAAATGTAGAAATCAAAAGAATCAGCCAAATAGTTAATTGTTTTGGCTTTCTTTTTGTATATATCGATAAGTTGAATCGGTAATCGGATGTGTCGGTTTCATAATGTCGATGACGTTTACAAAGTTTAATCAGATGAGGGAATACACACTCTGACAAACTGATAACACCATTTCTCACTATGTTTGAATGGTACAAAAAACTTTATGCATTACATTTTTAACCAAAAATTGAAAGCAGTTAAGAACTGTTACACAGTCTTGAGTAAAATTTAACTGAACGCTTGTTAATGCCAGAAAATTCAATTTAAAATCTAAAAATACTAGAGACGTGCAGCTATGCAGCGATTTTTGAGTAACAGCAGTTATCGTGTCTGCTACTGCTAAGCCTATTAACCGTTTATTTAGCGATTATTTTAAATAAATCAAAGAACAGTTTTCTTCGTAGAATACGTTTATACGCATGGTTTCAAATAAAAATTGTATAAATCGCAAATTTAGCCGTTTTAGTGTACTAGGTTAATAATTTTTGGTCTTTTAACTTATATATTACATAAAACTCTGCATTTATGCCGCAAAATCTACGATTTACAGAATTTTCTATTTGCAATTAAGACCTGCAAATAAACGTAGTCATAGTTTTCTTAAATGTAACTATTGAAATGAACTAGTTTTTCATTCAAGAATATCATTTTAGTATATACCACAAATACATGATATATCAACTCTACCTACTAACATATGTTACCATGGTAAAACTAATTTCTCTTTTATATATCACTCATACGCAGTGTGTGAATGACAGTTAACGTAGTAAAAAGCAACTGCTACTTAAGCACGGATATTTACAATATATCGAGTAACAACTGCTAAAATATTTTATACACTGTGCAAAAACCACACAGAGGTAATTAAACAAACATCGCTCAACGCTAATACTAACCTACTACAAGTAATAACTATAAACAGCAAAAGACTGTTTTATAAAACTTTCAATCGATATGATTTGTAAAATTTGTTGATTCTTCAATCATACTATTTTATAAATAGTATAGCATATTCTGTAGACAGCTAGAAAAACCCCGACATACCAGAATAGAGAAATATGTTTTGTTCATTTGCCATTTGACAGATTCCAATTGTGATCAACTGCCAACATCAAACAGCTTTTGAATTTTGAATTTTTGAAATGGTTTTAAACAAAAAATCAACTTCACCGATGAGACACATTTCTGGCTCAATGAATGTGTAAACAAGAAATATTGTTGCATGTGAGCTGAGGAGAATCCGCAGAAGATATTCGAGACTACATAAGATTCGCAAAAAAAATCAAAAAAAAAACAGTTTATTTGGGATTTTGGGTTGGCGAAAAAAAGCCGACAAAAGCTTTATATGTTGAACTTATGCATTATGCAGTAAAGATTATTTACATAACTACTACTAGTCTGTAATTTTAGACAAGCTAAAATAATGATCATTTTTATTAAAATTTTATTGAATTTTTATGATGGTTGCATAGCGAACAAACAAAAGTTTGTCAATATCAAAAATTCTTAAGTGTTAAAAATATTTGCTAAACTGTAATCACTGTATTAAAACTTTTTCAAAAAATCAAATTTTTGTAGAAGTACAAAATGCAACTTTCCTAAATAGCAAATATTTAAATGGCCCGTCTACAAACTTGCTCGAATACGCTACTGGTTTCTCCATTGCACTTCACTCGTTTGTTCTAACGCTCCCACATAATATTCTCTCTATGACAATTGTTCGTTAAATTGATGCTCAAAGCTGTGCTCTTTATTAAATTGCAGTCGCTCTCTTATTGCAATTCGCCTACAGCCGCACATGCGAGGCTGCTGCAACATAATTTCGTTTATTACTGCTTCTTCTAACTGTTTCTTCTTACGCTATGCAACTTTCCTGCACTTTTTCTCTCTGACTCTCTCTCTCTCTCTCTTTCTTTTTGC
This sequence comes from Leucophenga montana, assembly GCA_035044765.1. Classification (NCBI taxonomy): domain Eukaryota; kingdom Metazoa; phylum Arthropoda; class Insecta; order Diptera; family Drosophilidae; genus Leucophenga; species Leucophenga montana. Next base: position 240,100 of record JAWNNQ010001194.1, on the reverse strand, counting down.
ACTTAGCAGGCAGATTCTGCATTTCAATTTCACATGAATTCCTTTCTTTTGTTTTTATTATGGAATGAGCGAATTTTTCATTTTAAGTAGCTCTTCTCTACATGCAAAAACACTGAAATCATTTAAAATGTAAAATAATTTTATATCTACAAAAAAAGTGGCAAATTTTGTCGTTTGCTAGTTTACCAAACAAATTGAAAAACCCTAAATAGACGAAACCCCAAATAAACCGAGATAATAGACGTTAAATATGTTTGCAGAGGAATAGACCAACATACGCAAATATAGATACTAGAATATACTAGAATAGATACTAATAAAAAATTATATACTTATTACGAAAAAAGTTACAACTAATTGCAAAATATTTACATACTGAACAAAGCCAATAAAAACAAATTTAAGAACGATTCTATAGAAAATGTCAAACAAAGCTATTGTGTAACTATTGTTTGTATTTCATTTTCCTTAAAATAGTACGAAATTCACTTGGAAATGCGCCTTGCGCAAGTTGTTTTAGATTCAAATAACGCAATTCTTCTTCTGAAACTGAAATACGAAACAAAATGTTGATTTTGTTATTAGGCCGAAGTTTGATAACAGAAAGCGTTTCATTTTGAACGAAATTACTTTGGTGAAATGCATATAATGGTTTTTTTTTTTATTTTATTTTATTTTTTTTTTTTTTTATTCAGAATAAACTAATTTAACGAAATATTCATTGAAATATTTCAAACGGCTTATAGAGATGAATGAGCTAATCGAAGCAATGTTTTAATTGATTGATTTACAGAATTTCAGTGCGAAAGTGCGTAGCTTCGTAATACACTTTGAGTTGAGTCAATCATTTGTATGTATGTGACATGGATTTGGAATTTCAATCAATTATCACTTCGTCTGTATATGCTTTAATGAACATTCAAAACAGCTGTTGTTGCGGAATTCATTGATGTTGTGCGCCAAATAATAAAGCCAGATGTTCACACGTTGGCGCTTTTCTAAGATATTAATCTGATTCTTAAATGCTACTGATCTGATTTCTAGACAGTAGTTTCGTTTTGTAGTAAAAATGCTCATTAAGTCGGTGTTTTGGAAAATAAGTGTATATTGTAGTATATAAGTATATATTTTGAGGACTACGATGTTTGCTTTAGTACATTGCATTGGTATAATAATAGAATATGTTAATTTTGCTAGAATCAAAGCAATCAATTATTTGAACAACTTGTAATAAAAAGCGATATAAAACTGAAGTGCATAATTGTTTCATTGAGTCGATTAATTGTGTATCAATAAAGACTTGGTGTACATAGTGCCATCATCAGCCTACCCCCACTTCATTTTTTTTGTTTTCTACACATCATTCCGTGTTTAATTTACAAAGTCGTCAAAGTGGAAAACCGTTCGCCTATAAGAAATCAACCATATCGAGTTTCAGGTTGATATTGGTTGACACACAATTGTTGCTCATATGAAAACTTTAAAACGAGCAATGGGGCTCCCAATATAGTGAATGTGCTTCGCTAATTTTTCCAAATGTTAGGCATAGGTTCTTTTAAACCTATATCGTACATGGTACAAGAAGTTAATAATGGCTGCAATAAAGAAGTTTTTAGTACAAAAACCCGAAAAAGTATTGAGTTCGTATGAAAGCGAGCTGTTGCATCGAAATTCTTCAACATCTACAACTTCTCAACTGCAGATTTAGAAGACTTAAACGATTTGATTCGAATTAAGAAGTATGGCTTACAAGCAGTCAGAACAGTTTTGTTTAAAGACTCTCTAACACTATTCATTCAAATTTTTCAAAGCAAATTTTTAGACATCTTATCTGATCCGTTTGGAAAGAGAATAATATCGCCTTTCGAATGATAAACAATTTATGCAAAACGAAAAAAAAAAAAAAAAAAAAAATAGATATTAACGGAGATATGAACCAATAACTGAATTTCAAACAAAACATATTCTTGAGAATATATCGAGAACGAATCTTTAGAAGGAAAAAAGTGGTTAGCATTACGCTTGAAAATATGTACATAATCAAATCTTTAATACTCTTCATCCATGGCCGATTTGCTCAACAACGCTGGATTTATGCTTAAGTTTTTTATTGCTAAGATTTAAAAGTTTTTTATACTTAACTAATAACTTAACTTGTACTAATTTTATGCATATCGAATGTATTTTATACATGTTTGGCATGAATTTCGCCTTTTTTGACCGATGTACATGGAATAGAGGAATTGTGTAATGAAATTATTAAAAAGATTTAGAACAAATTAAATTAAAAATTAAAGAATTTTGCATAGAGCGGGTGTTGACTGCATGTTGAGCTATCGATGTCACATATATTTACTGATATGAGTATATTATATTTAAAATATTTGCTATTATTAATAATTGGACAAACATTTTGCATGTAGTTGACTAATTTAAAAATAATTATTACTTTAAAAATAGTTGCCTAAATTCAAACATTTTTCGTACAACAAAGTAAATACAAAGTCTTTTTGTATGGGAGCTATAGCTTCTGCTGGATAAATTGCGGTCATGTTTGAACTTGAGTGGCTTCTGGTTATAAAAAGTCTTCGTAAGAAATTTGAAACCTATATTCTAAAGATTGTGAGCACATGGCTCGGCTACGTTGATTACTTACTTTTAAGTGTTATGAACTCCATGATAAAATTATAATACTATTCACATTCTGTGGAAAGTGTATAAAAAATCTATGAGAAACTAGCATTTTTTTATTTATTATTTATTTTTTTTTTTTTTGTGTAAGCTAGTGTAATGAATAATTGTAATCTCAATTGTAAATAATGCTTGATATCCAATGTACACCGTGCTACTATGTTCTTCGAATGCGAATAAATTACTCGGTTTCGTTTTCGTTAAAATGTTTCGTATTTCAGTTTCAGCAGAATTGCGCTATTTGAATTTAAAAAAAAAAAAAAACTTACACTGGACATCTAAAGAAACGTTCTAAAATATGTTTATTATCTTTGCACAGTTTGTGTAAATAAATGCATATATGAAATGTGAATATACCAAGTAGAGCACATTGCGAAACAAAACAAGCCTGCTGAGTTGCTCTCCTCATACAGGCCCATCAGTCTGCTTTCGCCAGTCAGCAAAATCTTGGAAAAAGTAATTATAAGGACAAACTAACACATTTCATTGAAACTAACAGTATCCTTCCATGTCTATAGTTTTTTTTTTCGCAGAGAACACAACTCAGTTATCCAAAGCAATTTGTCTAGTTCCAAATCAACTGGCATGATACTGTTAGACATTAAAGCCGCCTTTGACTCTGTGTGGCACGAAGGCTTAGTCCATAATATGTTGTGTGTGCCTTAGTTTTCCCCCTGGCGTTCACAAAGATAATACAAAGTTTCCTAGAAAACCGATACTTTGTTGTTCACTTAGGAAAAGCTTCGTCAGCGACAGTAAATATTCCTGCAGGTTGCCCGCAAGGCTCCTGCCTTTCGCCTATACTGTATAATATATATGCAGCCGACTTTCCAGCATTGCCCCACTGCACTACGTCGATCTTTGCGAATGACACAGCTATCCTTTGCTGCGGGTCTCTTTCTGCAGAAAGAAATAATAATCTTCAAGTAGCATACGATTATGTAGACTCGTATTGCTCCAAGTGGAAAATTTTGCCAAAGCCAGTAAAGACAAAAGCCATAGTTGTTATTCAAAAAACGCAAAGACATCTACGTCCCCACAGCCGATATCGGTTTAGGGACGGTATCGGTATCAGTATCAGGCATTAGGCATCACTCTGGACAAGAGACTTAAATTTAAGCAACATATAAGCGACACAAACAAAAAACTAAAAGCTATGGTTCGCACTCTTTACCCTTTTATAAACAGAAACTCGAGTTTTAATTTAGAAAACAAAATGTTCCTGTTCAGATCTATTTACCAATCGGTAACGTTTTACGGCGCATCAGTATGTTCAGATATAGCCGAATGTCACATAAACCAGCTGCAAATCAGTCAAAACCAAATCTTGAAACTTATATTCACAATGTCCCCTGGCAGCACTCTCTAAGGTTGGCCTTCATTGTCGAGCCAACATTGAAATACTAGCTACTAGGCTATCGCGACTATTGCAAAATTTTTCTTTCAAATGTCACGCATCAATATATGTATCCTCATATAAATGATCTGGCTTAGCTATCTAGCTGTAAGTAAAACTTAAAGTTTTCAAGGCGTTGTTTTTTTTTTTTTCATTATTTGCTCAACAAAAATAACAATTATTAAAATTATCATACGTCTCGCGTCTGTATTAATTAATATCTAAGTAGAAAAGGTTCACAGTAATTAGTAATTATACTCTTAACATTTAACTATAAATTACTATTCACAATATATTGTAGTGAAAACTGTAGTGAAATAAATGAATTGAATTGAATTGAATTGAATTGAAATGTGATTTTCTACTCGTTTTGTTTATGCAAGAAATGCAGAACACCGGTGTGTGTGTATGTATTGCAGATAACACGCTGTTACACTCGCTAGCTACAGTTCTCTATTTCTCTCTTTCTCTCTGTCACTAGTTATTTTTTCTAACTTTCGCTCACAGTTTTGTTTGCTACATTTTCCGTTGTGACGAGACGAAACGAAGTTCGTCGCCTATCTTCGTTGCTGTTGTTTTTGTTGTTGCCATTGCCTATTGTGCTGTGCTCCCCAACACACATGTGTGTATTTTGTTGTTTTTGTTTTTACTGTTTTTTGTTTTTTGTGTTTTTTGCTACTTTTTTTCTCGTCTACTCTACTACTATTTTTCGCATTCACAGTACACAATTTCATTCAAACGCGCTCACAATTATTCTTGGCCGCGCTGCGTCGTCGAGCTGAGCTGAGCGGAGCGGTTTGTGTGACGCTGTTTTTTCTTTTCTATTCTTTAAAATTCCCCCAAAAAAAAACAAAGAAATTTTATAAAAATTGTAAATTAAAAATATTGCTAAAAAAAAAAAATTAAATGCGGCGGATTTTTTTTTTTATTTTTTTTTTTAATACTTGTGAAGTTTTTCTTTTTTTTTTTGGGATTTTTTTTTTTGTAAATAAATTTTTTGCAAAACCAAAAAAATGTCTGTGCAGCTTTTTAATTAAATTTAATTAAAAATAATAATTGTTTTTTTTGTTTTTTTTTTTTTTTTTTTTTTGTTGCTGCTGCTTCACAGAACATTTTTTGCAAATTTTGAGTGAAAATAAATGTGAAATAAAAATTGTTTAATTAATAAAAATAATTAATAAAAAAAAAAAACAAAATGTTATTGTGTAAAAAAGTTTTTTTTTGCAAAGTATTTAAAGAATTTTTAAACTATTTTATTAAAACAAACAACAAAAGCGGCAGCTGTATTAAAAAACAACAACAACAACTACCACTACAACAACAACACCCTGTGATGCTGATACATAAATTCCAGCGTGAAAAAGCAACAACAACAAGAACAAACAACAAAAAAATAAATAATAATTTTTTATCAAATAGAGTGTCAACGAATTGCTATAATACTTCCTCCTCCGCACAATCGTATTTTTTTAATACCTTTCATACACAAAGTGCTAAAATAGCGATATAAACTTATGGTCGGTTCGGGAAGGATGCTATTCATCTGTTCTATCCAAAAATGCATTTATTTCAGAACAAACTGCATGAAAAGTTTAACCAAAGTAGTTTCTTTCCAACGCTGCTTAGTACTTCTTCCCATCGCTCAGACAACTTTCGTATGCCAACTAAAAACGAAAAAATGTCCCGTTTTTGGAGTCGCCAATACAAATTAGGAGCCAAATTTGTAAAGAAATGTACCGTGTACCGTCGGAACAATCAGTTAACAAAAGCAGCAAAATGTTCGCACAAAATATGCCACTTGAACGTTTCCAAATATTATGTCACGACTTTTGCAACATGAGGCCGAGCATTGTCTCTCTCTCTCTCTCTCATGCAGAAGTATAAGTTTGTCCGTTCGTTTATACCGATCGCACATAATGGAAACGCCAGCTAGTACAAAACATGAGCTACGAAACATGAATAGTATTCAGCTTTGGTGTTGATGTTCATGTTGATGTTGAGATTGAGAACGTTGGCAACGATTGACCGAAAGGGTTTTTGTTAGTGCTTCGGAATCACTTCTTATGTTTATGGAAATATCAATTTATCATTCCCCCAGTCACAATTCGTTCTAAGAAACACATTCTTTACTATTTTTGCACTTTTAAAAGTGCCTTAGTATAGGTTATAGAGATCTATATATTTGTTGAAAATGCTTTTTTTGGGCAGGCACTTCATCCAATTTTCTTTAATTTTTGTAAATCCATTGAAGAAATTTGTATGAAATATAATCTGAAATTTTGATTCATTTTTGATTCATGCTTCACGTAAATTTTCCGGCATAAAATATTTGAAGAGAACTATAAATTTCCAATCAAATGGTTTTAGATTTCTCACAGAAACGAACGAATATTGACAAAGTGATAAAATTTTTGTCCAATGTTGATGTTGGTATTTTTTTGTGATCTAAAAAGATGATTGGCTAAAAAAGCGCTCGTTTGTAACGCTCAAAAATGATTAATGAACTCTTACGTTTATAAACCGAATCATTTGTGTCCATCTAAAGCGATCAACCGTAATTAGCCAGCATACTGACTTGGCTTTTTTCTTCGAAGTGTTTTTATACTCTGCATATTTTTGGAAATAGAAATCCATTCTTTATAAACTTTGAAATAGCTGTTCGCAAGTGTTAAATCGCCTCTCAAGGTCTCACGGTTTCAGTTCTGAGGGCATCCATCCAATCTTATTACCATGTACCATCTCAATTTCCAACAACTGCTTGTAAAGTCACTACCAATGTTTCGCGAATCTTCTTCGAGTAATGTCTTCAATTCTTTGGCTTCGAATTTTTTTTTTTTTTTTTTGCTTAAACGCTGAAAACTTCTAAAAACTAATTCGTACATTCGATCTTATTTATTATTATTTGGCACATCTAAAAAGATCGATTGTTTGTGTGTATCCTACTTGCTTAGATTTTCAATCTGCTGTATAAAATCTTCGTATACAAAGAAATTCCCAAGCTCTTGAGATGCCTTTGTCGATTGCTGAGAATTACTCACTGACTTGTAAGTGTAGTAAGTGAACTAGCAACATACGGCAAGAGGATATATGAAACATGTTGAGGTTTTCCATGATGGAGTAAATGAAAAACATGTTATACTTAGTCTTTTTTGTGTTCAAAATACGCTCATGGCTCTGAACTTCTTTCTACAGTGCTGGCGGTAACTAAAAAAAATCTCTATTTTAACTGTTGATCATCGGCTGAGCAGGCGATTACACTAGTTTACAAAATTAGTTCTCATTCCAGGCGTTGGTTTGTCATAGACTTTTTGCTATATATTTTAGAGCGTAGCTTCGAAAAAATGTCAAGTACCAAAAATCATATTCGAGCTAATCTCAAAAAACACATCTTTTCAGTTATTTTCTCATATTGCCATACATTTTTATATATTCTTGATCAGCTCGACGAGACGAATCGATCTAGCCATGTCTGTCTGTCTGTCCGTCTGTATGTTGTTGTGCATTTTTTTGGTACCACTTTTAGTGCTATCCAGTTGAAATTGCACGTACACTTCTTTTTATAGCAGTTTAATAGAGTGTCAAGATTGACCCGACCCGACCCGCCCACTATTTCGGGTAGCTCCCATACAAACCTACTGCCCACTTTTGACTTTTTGTATGAAAAACTTCTTTATTAAAGTCAATATCAGGTTGAAATGCAATGTGGTGTCTTTTTATGGTCAGAAGCTTAACGTACATAGACTAACGGGCGTGGCCCGCCCACTATTTGGGGTAGCTCCCATACAAACCTATGGTCCACTTTTGTCTTTTTGTAAGAAAATCTTTTTTATTAAAGTCAATATTAGGTTGAAATGCTATATGGTGCCCTTTAAGAGACAGCCGCTTAACATACATAGACAATTGGGCGTGGCCAGCCCACTTTTTGAGGTAGCCCCCATGCAAACCCACCGTGCAATTTTGTGTTTTTTATGAAAAAATCCTTCATTTAGATCAATACTAGCTTGAAATTTGATTTTGTGGATTTTAATGGACAACCGCTACACATACATATACAAATGGGCATGTTCCGTCCACTTTTTTTGGTAGTCCCATATAAACCCACAGTTCACTTTTATGCATTTACGTATGGAAAACGTCAATATCAACTTGAAATTCGATATGGCGGCATCTTACACATCTACTACATCGCTTCATACACATCTACTAGTGGGCGTGCACCGCCCACTTTTTGGGGTAGCCCCTATTTAAACATCCAGTTTTGTGTTTTACTATACTTTTTAAAATTTCGTGTGAATGGTATTAACACTTCGGTTCAACCGAAGTTAACGTTTTTTCTTGTTTTATCGAACGTTTATCAGATTTTATACGACTTCTTAAAAAATGACCTTTCAACACAAAACTTGAAAATATGAAAAAAAAAAAAAAAAAAACAAAATTGGAATTAAACGGAGTAAATGAAGTACAGAACTTTAAAAAAAAGGCAGAAAAAGTAAAATTTTGTACTATTTTTAACTGCTGTAATTCCGTCAAATCGTATTCCAGCTTATGACGTTATCACGTAAAATTATCGTCCGTAAACCGACTTTACAGACAACCATTTTTTTTTTTTTTCATCAAAAAATCATTTACTTTTTTTGGTCTTGTGAGGTGGTGCATTATCATTTAATAAAAACAGCTGCATTCTTTTGGAATATTCGGGCCTATAACACGTAGAACTCTCCACCACAAACAATGTAAGAATTGTACATTATATTCTCCAATGACAGTGTGACCTTCTGGAACAAATTGCTTGTGAACAATACACTTGGAATCATAGAAAGTTATCAACATTTTCTTGATTCTTGACTTCTGAATATGCAATATTTTTAGTTTTGGCTCGTCTTTTGCAGATTGTCGTTTAGTTTCAGGATCATATTTAAAACATCATGTTTCATTCTCAGCTATGATCGAATCAAGATGGTTTTCAGCTTTTGAAATGTTGTCTTTGCAATGCTCTACACGAGCTATTTTCTGCTCATCATTAAACTGATGTGCAACAAAACGTGCACATACCTTTCTTTTACCCAAATCTTCAGTTAATATCAGCATATATTCCACTCGTTCAAGCTGTTACGGAAGAACTTAAAAAACCGTTTTCGTAGTTCTAATGAATGATTTGTAGAACGTTACAATTTGAAAATGATGATATCATGAGGTATCCTTTTTTTTATAGAGATCCTCCCAAGACTGCGTTTTGAAGCTACTCTTGCCCACTTACTGCTATTGTAGGCAATACTTTCATCCTCCTCTTTGCACTTTGCACTTTGCACTTTTCACTTTTCAATTTTTTTTTTTGTGTTAGTAGAGTTTCCCTTCCAAGAGTGTGTTTTGGATGCGATCCTGTTTACCATCGGTTCGAGTACATTTTTTTTAGTTTCGTAGCAATAAATTGTTTTCCATTTAAAGCACATGTGTATGGCAGGGTATGAAAATAGCGGTTAAATTTTATAAAATTTTCTTTTAAACAATAAAATTCTTCGAAAACTTGTTTCAATAGCTGAATGGAAATTTAATTGAATAAAAAATAAAATTGAAAAGTAAAAAATGAAATGAATAAAAAAAAAAAAATAAATGTGTAAAATAAAGTTTAAATAAATTCTTCCATTAAAAAAAAAAAAAAAAGTTTAATTTAAAAATAATAAATAAAATAAACCGCCGCTGGACGGCGGTTTGCAACAACAACAACAAAAACAACACCAAAGCCAAAGACAACACAAAGCAAAAAAATTATGTAAAAAGCAAAAAACAAAAAAAGCGCATAGCAAAGTATGCAAATTCAAAAAGCAAAGAACTTTCTTTTAACAAAAGCATAAAAAACAAAAACAAATTGTCAAAGCAGCAAACAGCAAAGACAAAAGCAAGAAGCAAAAGCAGGCAGACATATGTCACTTTCTCTCTCTTCCATGCACACAAACTCCGTTAGCTCGCTGTCTGTCTGTTTGTCTGTCTGCCAGTTTGTCTATCTGGACAGACACACACATATGTATGCATGCGTGTGTGTGCCTTGCTTTGATCGTGTGATTCTCAAGTGCCAATTGTTGTTATTGTAATATGAAGTGTGGCGCCAGCAGCAGCAGCAGCAGCAGCGGCAGCATTTCTAGATAAAGCAGCAGCGACAACAACAACAAGAGCAAAAGCAGCAAAGCAAAGAAATAACAAAAATCAAAATTTATTACAAAACAAAACCAAAACAACAACTACAACAAAGTATTATAAATCATTATATAAAATATAAATTAAAAAACAAAAGGAAAATCTTATCGTTAAGTGGCTCCCGCCAAGCGTTTGCAAAACCAAAAACAAGAAGTTAAAGAAACCAAATGTATGAGAGAATAAATAAAAACAAATCAAATCAAATGCAATAATATAACACAATTATAACAACAAAAGCAAATTTTGTGCAAAACAAACATAAAGAAGCTGCAAAACGGTATTTTCCAACAATAAACAAACAGACACAGTGGCTTTGTTCACAGCAAATAGGGGTATAAATCGAAAGCACAATAACAACAACAACTGCTTTTGCTAAGCTGGCGACGCCGGCGTACAATAAAACAACAACAATAACAACAACAAAACCAAAAACAACAATTGAAGACTTTGCAAAGTTGCAAGCAAATGCAGGAAATGCAACAACAACGCAAACAACCCAAACAGCAAATGATGCTGATGCAAATGCAGCAACAACAACAAGACTAACAGCAGCGGCAGCAATAACAATAACAACAATAACAAACGCAATAACAACAAAAGCAACAACGACAACAATAAAACCAAAAGCATTGCCAACAACAACAACAACAACAACAACAATAGCGACTGCTGCTGCAGCACCAACAACTAAGAAAGCTAGTGAAACTGCAACAAATATAAGTGCAACAACAACAACAACTGCCACCACCACAACAACATCAACAACAAAACTGAAGCAAAAACAAATCAAATTTTTGAATGAAAACGACAAAGTGAAAATTAACGAAGAAGAACAGCAGCAGCAACAACAACAACAACAACAACAACACTATGCAAAAACAATAAAACAACAACACCCACCAAAAGCACCAACACCAAAAAATAAAGAAGCAACGCGAACAATAATCAAAACAAAACTGGGCGATAAAAGTGTTAAAGCAAAACAAACGGACAACAACATCCACCAAAAGCAAAAACAACAACAACAACAACAACAACAACGCGATAACAACAACAAACACAAAATAAAAGCAACAACACGCCGCCTAACCAAATTGCTTAAGCAACAAACAACAACAACAACAACAACAGGAGCAGGAGCAGCAACAGCAGCAGACAGTAGCAGCAGCAGCGGCGGCGGCGGCGGCGGCGGCAACAACATTAACGGTGCAGGATATTCGGGAACACGACGAAAGTCATCAGCTGCTTCAATTATTGTTGAAACCGCTTTAAACGCCGCTGCAGGCATTGAATTTTGTCCAAGTATCATAAGCAGTGGAGGCGGTGGTATTGGAGGTAGCAGCGGTAATAGAGCAAAAAATCGTAAGGCATCGCGTGATTCAAAAATTGTTGGTCTTGCACCATCGGTCGACTACGACGACGGCGACGGGGACGGCGACGACGGTGAATCTTCAGCAATATTTTGTTGTGGCGCCGCTTTCCGTTCTGGTGGTGGTGCTGGTGTACAAAGATATCAATTTGGTGCAGGTGCAGCTGGTGCTGGTGCTGGTGTTGTTGATCATAGTGGTGATTGTGGTGGTGGCGGCGGTGCAACTGCTGCTGCTTCTGCTTCTGCTTCTGCTGCTACTGCTGCTGCTGTTAGTGTTGCAAGTAGTAGCATTAAAACTAATATTATTGGCGCTGGCGCTGATACTGAATCGCAGACAACAACAACTGCAACAACAACAGCAACAGCTGGTGCAACAGCAGCAGCAACAACAGCAGCAAATAGCGAAGCAGTTGAATCAGCTGTTGGTGCAAATACAACAACACCAACAACAACAACAACGTGGTGTGGCAGTGTTAATTTTCTCTTGTATATGGTTTGCTCATTTTGTTGTTGTTGCTACAATTTTCGAAATTCACCAACCAGGTTAGTCCTTCATAAAAAAATTAAACAAAAAAAAAAACAAAAAAAAAGGTTCTTATTCGATGCTCACTTTAGGGAAGATTTTACGAAAGTGAATACAAAGAATTTTTGATTTTGGAACGACTTCACGTTTTCAATTCACTTCACTTCAAGTAAAATTCAAATTCAAGTGAAAAGCAAAATCTTCACGAAGTTCAAAATATTACAAATAACGAATTCACTTTCTCATAATCTTCCCGTATGTGAGTACCAGAATAGGCCAATAAACACGTATGTCTGCATTTGTTTTAACCTTTAACTAAAGCAACTCTTCTGAAAATTTGTGTTTGTTTCACACCATTCACACAGAGTGTGGTATTGGGGACCAATTTGTATGCTATCCAGTTGAAGTTTTGCACATACACTTCTTTTTATTGCAGTTTAATAGAGTGTCAAGATTGTCCCGACACGCCTACTTTTTGGGGTATCTCCCATACAAACCTACTGCCCACTTTTGACTTTTTGTAAGAAAAACTTTTTTATGAAAGTCAATATTAGATTGAAATACGATATGGTGCCTTTTAAGAGACAGCCGCTAAACATACATAGACAATTGGGCATGGCCCGCCCACTTTTTGAGGTAGCCCCCATACAAACCCACCGTGCAATTTTGTGTTTCTTTTAATGAAAAAATCCTTCATTTAGACCAATATTAGCTTGCAATTTGATTTTGTGCATTTTAATGGACAACCGCTTCATATACATATACAAAGGGGCGTGTCCCGCCCACTTTTTGAGGTAGACCCATATATACCCACAGTTCACTTTTATGCATTTACGTATGGAAAACGTCAATATCAACTTGAAATTCGATATGACGTCATCTTACACATCTACTACATCGCTTCATACACATCTACTAGTAAGCGTGTACCACCTACTTTTTGGGGTAGCCCTATTTAAACCCCCACTTTGATGTTTTACAGTACGATTTAAAATATCTTGTGAATGGTATTAGAGCTTCGGTTCACAACCGAAGTTAACGTTTTTTCTTGTTTTTTTTTTTTTTTTTTTTTTGTTAAAACTGCAAAGCATGGTTTAAAACCGATATGAAATGTTTCGGTACAAGGTTCTGTAACTGTTCTAATTTATTACTTGACTACGGTGAAGCAAAAAGTAGGGTTATGTAATACATCTGTTCCCCCATAACTTCTAAACCACTTATCATAATTTGATAAATTAATTAATTATTTGATAAATTTCGATCGTCCGCTGGTTATAGACTATGTGTCGCTACATTGGCTTCCAAGTCTTGCATCGTAGCTGGTTTATCGACGAACATAACTTTTGACTTCACATAACCTCAAAGAAAAAATTGCACAGGCGGCCAATTGACAAGTGCAAAACGCGAAATTAGGTGCTCACCAAAATGGTTGTTCAGTAAAGCCATTGTTTCGCGCGCAGTGTATGCCCTAACACCGTCTTGCTGAAACCACATCACGGGCTTTAATTTCAGTAAAAAAAAAAAAAAAAAATCCTTCATCATGGTGAGCTAGCGCTCGACCTTGACAGTTATGTTCTTATGTTAAAAAAATACTGAACGATGATTCCACCAGCCAATAAACTACACTAAACGGTGCGTTTTTGTGGATGTAACGGTAGTTCGTGAATCTCTCCGCGATGCTCATCAGCCCAAATGCGGAAACTTTGTTTATTGACGTATCCATTGAATCAGAAATTGACTGCAATTAAAGCGTAAATTCAAGTCTGGCGGCTTCAATTCTTGAACGGGTTGGATTTTGTAAGCCTTTATACCAAAATCCTTCGAAGTGCACGAATAATATTTTTCACAGATCGCTAATTTTCGTAAAACAGCCGAATCATTTGGAGACGTTGTTGCGGTGTGAGTCTTTCCATGATGAATTGTCAAAGAATACTGAATAAAAATAAGATGACCAGCCCGAAGTCGTTTTTGATACATCCTGAGATCGTATATCACGTATATCGTCGAAATTATTATATATATATATATATATATATATATATATATAGATATATGTACCAAAAATATATCTTTAAGCTATATTGATATACATTCTGATCAAAAAGTACCAGAAATTTGTCAATAAAATGAAAACGTTTTTAATATTCTTTAATATTTATTTTGTGTCTCCATCAAAGTACTTCCCCATACAAAATTGAATAAGAGACGTCTGGGTATGATCAAGGATAAACTAAATGTCAAAGTTTGAAGGCTTTAACTCTTATAGTTCCTTAGATCTGTTGTTTCATACATTCAGGCGGACGGATGGACATAGTGATCAAGAATATGTACTTAATGGGGTCTACCACGCCTTCTTCTCCTCTTACAGACATTCGCACAAACTGTAATCTGCAATCAGAAGTAGTGTCAGAAGTGTGCTCCACCTCGATCTTCGGTATGTCAACATTGAGTAACTCTGCAATTTTTTAGCCGATTTCAACAAAAGAACACTATTCTGGAACGTCAGTCAATACCATTTTATCAATGAGTCTATACACACCGCAAAAAAACGCGCTGAAATTAAAGCACTTTACATTGAAAACAAGCCTGATTTTTCAAAATTTCAATGGTAAATGAAGCACATTTTACACTCGCTGCCAGTGAATAAACAAAACCGCCGAATTATTGAAACAGACAACCCACACGTCATTCACGAAACAGCACTGCGCTATGAGAAAGTCACTGTTTGGGCCGGAGTATACTAAGAAACCATCATCGGAACATTTTTCTTCTTCAAATTTAGAGAGACCGTCGAAGACGCACAGCACTTTGTGTGTCCGCAAATGCGTAAAAAAGGTCGAACAAACTTCTATTTTCAATAACACGACAGCACAAGTTCCCGAGACATGTTGTCTCGAAAAATGTTGATTTGGACTTTGTCTGCTCGTTCTACGGACTTAATTCCACTAGACTTTTTTCCGTGGGGTTATTTATACAAAGAGTAAAGCTTATGTCAGCAAGCCGAAGACCATTGGCGAACTCAAAGCTAACATAAGAGCCAATGTTATGCAGAATGTACGAAAAAGGCATGATTTTTGCGTAACTAATGGAGGCGGTCATTTAACCGACATTTTTAAACAAAAACTGATTTGAAATGAATGCTAAATAATATTATAAAATGCTCCTTTTTCGAAATCGACTAAAAAATGTCAGAGTTACTCAACCGAAGGTGTCTAGATGACGCATCCGTTACCTACATATGTTGCATTTTCATCATCAAGTCTCTCGAACACACATTTATCGTGTGACAATCCGTTTTAGTTTCGTTTATATCATATCATATTAAGGTCGATGCTAAAACTTTGCTCTTATTATTTTTGTTTGGATGGTTACATTTTTTTGGGGTCTTGTGTATTTAGGAGGGGGGGGGGGTTGTTGTTGTTTTTTGCACCATGAATTTTGTGACGTTAGCAGCAGACTACAGTATAGCAGCAAGCTTCGATGATGATGGCGATTTAGGATGCTGTTTGAGAGATGCTTTTGCCGCTTTGCTTGGTTTTGAAGGTTTTTTTCTTCTTTTTCTTCTTCTTCCTTTTACCATGCAAGGCTACAAGCCGGCAGCAAGGTCAAAGTTCAAGGTTGGCGCAATCTGCGTAAATTAAAGAAACAAAAACAAAAAAGAGAAAAACAAATATGTAAATAAAAATATATAATAGCATTTATTTATAATAATTTTTGGTAGAACCGATAATAAAAAAAAAAATAAAAGTTCTAAACAAAACTTCAAACTCTTCAAAAAAATTAACAAAAAGAAAAAAAAAAAACTGGGACTACCACAATGTGCAATATAAAGAAGAAGAAGAATAATAAAACGGCAGCAACAACAACGAAAACACTATTTAGTAACATTTTAACACTTTCTCCCGCACTCTTTGCGTGCTCAAGAGAATTAAAAGTGTTTGTCTCTTCTTCTATCATTAGCGCTTATTCAAGCAAGAAAAGTACGGAATAATAAGCAGAAGAAGAAGCATTAATAAGATAGATACTGTGTGTGCAAAGATATACTAAGAGAGAAAGAGAGAGATAGATAGAGAGAGCGCAAGTACGGTATGTGCGCACGCGGTTGCATCAAACAAACGGTTTTTTGATAACATGTGCTTTTGCACGCTGCTCTTCCTCTTTTAAACAGCAGCAGCAGCAGCACACACTCTTTACCGTTAGCACGCACTCTTTCCTTATCACTCTCTCTCTTTCTCTCGCATTGCAGAGCAGAGCAGAAGATAAGAAAAATAATTTCTCAACTTTTTGCTTTGGAATTTTTATACCATTCTTGTATAGAGTGAAACGGCATTAACAGTTTATCAACAAGTTTGTAACACCATAAAGCTGGCGTTGTGGAACTACTAAAGCAAGAGCAGAGCATATGCATCATGAATTTACATTTTACATTTGAGTAAGTGTTTTTCTATCACTTCGGCTATCATTTGCTAACCAAATGCAAATTCACGAAAACTTTGTCGGCGGTCTTATCTTATAGAATTGAAGTACAATATAGCAAAGAAACTATAGCTGGGAATAGCTTCTGATTTGTTCAAAATTGTTCATGTATAAAAAATCCTAAAACAATCATTTGGCAAAAGTTTATATTCTCAGTACGGAAGTCACAGCCTGAATTTGGGGCGAAACATGATATGAAAATCGTTCTCGAAATACGAAATATCATTTCAACCACACACGAAATTATAAACTGTTCAATTGAAATAGTTGTTGCATTAGTAAAAGTAAGCTTGGAAGTAATTGTTTCCACGCGAAGGCAAACATTTTAATAGTATAGTGCTGTTTGAAAGACCGTGTTTGTTATATGATCTTGCAATAACTCAGGCAAATTTCGACCGATTTTAGGCTTCTCAACGGTTTCATTCTATTAAATATTATTTTGGTGTTCAATGGAATACGGAATTTAAGGGGTATTCTTTTTTTTTTTTTTTAATTTTTTACACTTTGAACACCAATTTCTGCAAGTTTTTTTTTTTTTTTTCATAATATGTATTTAGATAGAACATACAATTTTCAATGAAATGGTCTTTAATTCATTAAAGTCGAATAAAAAATTGACGCATTTCCATATATGTACTTAAGACGTTTACTCCAACTTACAAACTGTACAAAAGTAGAGTAAATATAATTCTCGTTTGGATTTTTATATTTCACTTGGTGTCTCATACAAATTAATGATAATAAAATATGATTAAGTCATGTTTTGAAAACACTACAATTCATTTTTAATTGAAAAAGTAGCAGAAATATGATTTTGCTGAAAATATGCTTCATTTCGCTATTATAATCGATCTATTGTTGGAAAATGTACAAAATAACATGGTTAATAACATGGTTTCGAAAGTGCAAATTTGCTGCTCTTTCAGCTTCCGTTCAGATAATTAGGGGTTAGTGAGGTGGTTTTCGACTATTCGCAGCTCAACGATTATAGAGATAAGATCTACAGCGATTTAATTTTCAATGAAACGTTTAAAGACGCCTCTGAATTAACAAAGGCGTAGAGCTTTAATGAGTTCCGGAAAGCAATTTTGAATGCTTACACTTTTGAATTATTACGAAGCCAGCAAGTCAGAAGTACTTTTATTTTTCATAAAAGGATACAATTTTTTAGTTCTTGGTTAGAGTATATAACTGCTAAACGATTTAAAATTTTGTGTGTAGGGTACTAAGACTTCGGTACCCACCCCCCCCCCCCCACCCTAAGTTAATGCTATTTTCTTATTAAATTTTTTTTTTTTTAAGTATTCTCATTAAAATAGAAAGCAAAAAAAAATTAACTTCTTCAATTTTTCTGTCAACTTCTTCTGTTCTTATCAGAGTTGTTATAGAGTGGCGGGCATAAACTGAAATCGTAGTGGTCAACCACTCCAAGGAAGACGAGTGAAGCGATGTCGCCATAAAAACCAAAAAAGAAAAGACAATTTGCCCAATGACGCGCGTCGGGAGTGTGCATGTTGCATGGTAAAGAGAGCGAATCAGAGAGGCGAAAAACCAACAAAAAATTGTTTAGAGATTTGCAATAACAAAAAAAATAGCATCTTTTGCTCTCTGCTTGGTAGATTGTATTTTGTGCGTGTGCGTGTGCGTGTGCTACGCTGCGCTGCATACGCATACGCATAGCAGAGAGCATAAAATGAGCATATTTTTTGTGAGAGAGATATGTATGATGCTGAAGCGTTCACAGCGCCTTTTCCTCGCCCCTCTATATATACAGCTTCTATATCAACGGAAACATTTTTGTTTGTTTGCATAATTTTTTTGTTCTTTCTATTATTAAAGCGTCAGATTTAACAGAGCGCGAGAGAGCACGCGCATAGCATAGCAAAATAGTAACGAATAACGGCAACACAAATGCTACTCGTTGTTTTTCTTTGCAACTTTGTTTTGCTACATTTTCTTCACTTCACTTCACTTCCCATCCCACTCCGCAATTCTTCTTTAACCCTTTTCCGATATACCCTGCTGAGATATGTGTGAAGTGGGTATATTGTTTTCGAGGAATTCTTTTTACAATTTTTGGTAACATAATGAAAGAGACACCACGTTAAGCTTTGGCACTCTAGCTTATCACAGAAAATCGAAAATTGTATGCTATTTATGAGGTTTCGAAAATTTTTGTGTAACGTTATTATAGCGGGGGTATACAGATTTATAGCAAAGTGCTACCAGTGAAGAAGGCTATCAAAAAAGGCAACAATAATCGCGTTACGTAATACTTGAAAGGCCCCTAAGCGGATTTCAAACAAACCTTATACACAACTGTTAATATTTTTCATTACGTATTACACTGGTTTACACCAAAAAAATAACTGGTTTCTAATAGACTTTTTATATGTATTTTGGGGTGTAGGTTTTAAAAATTCCAAATTTTTTGTTTTTCTTAAGAATTGTTTACGTTTTTAGGCACTTTTTTCATTTATTTGCTTATAGCTCCATTCAAATTCATTCAACAAATTCATTCTACTGATCAAAGTGCAAGAAAAAATGTTTTTCTGACTTTTTAAAAGTTGCTAAAATTTATATATATATTCATTTAGGGATGTGCACAATAAATGTTTTTCTTTCCCCAAATCGATTAGATATTTTGAGTGTAAAAAGAGGCAACAATTGTCACCTGTACAACGAAATGAACACACTCATACACACATACATATGTATATTTTGTCGCTCACTATTGCAATATTCGTGGCGTACAATGAACGGAGGCGTTTGATTAAGAAATTTAATTCATGGTCTCTCTTTTCTCTCTCGCAACGAACGGAGATGTAAAACAAATAGCTATAGAGAACAGCAAAAAATATAAGCTTAGGATTTAGTGCTTAAGAGAGCTGTTTGTATTATTTGTACTGGTTTTTTTTCACGTTGAACCAGTACAATTCACGTTGCGAAACTTTGTTTTATATATATAAAAGAAAAACAACAATATATTGTTTAATCCTACATTGTGATCGATTGATTCTATCGTTGAGCTTCCTAGTTAGGATAAAAACGTGAAAAAAATGAAGTTACAAGAAAAATGCTTTTTTTTTTACTTATGTATATAATTTGTTAGATTTTTGTCGGTAAGCAAAATATATATGTAAATACACATAAGTATATCAATTTTATTCAGCTACTTTATTGTTTCGATTGGTACGTTTATATTTTATACTTTGCTAAAAGTTACAAACGTACAAAGTAAAAAACTGCGACATTGAAAACTTCTATATTTGAAATTTGTATATTTAAATAAAATATACTATTTATACTAGGTCAATAAATACGTCAACCCAACTTAACTTTAACCTTATTAAAACTTGTTATTGTATTGCAACTCTAAAAATGTTGACTATAAAATATTACTTAAATTTTTCTCTTGTTTTTCTTTGCAGGTAAGTGTTTTTCTATGCATCATGCAAATGCAGCGTCGCATAAGTGAATCAGCGCTCTGATTGTCACAGTCAATCAGCCAATCACTTAGGGATTGACTCTAATACTGCGTCCACCATTGAGACATTTTGGAAGTGGTAAGCAAACGCAAACAGTTTGCCAAGTCAATCAAAAATAGATTATAGATGTATGTATATTTGTGATAAGCACGACGGGATGAGTCGATCAAGCTATGTTTGTCTTAGACAAATTAAACTCAAGGTATACACTCTCTAGGTGCCGCACTGTTGCAAGTTTATCTGAAAATTTCATAACAAGCAACCACAGTTTTGCCAGAAACATATACAGTTTGTCATTTTTGTTGAAGAAATATTTATAAAAATATTATCGAATGTCTTCACTAACCTTAATTACTGTTTTATCATCATACTTTGTAATAATCGAAAGCTTTTTCGTTAAAATAATGCATTTTTTAACTTCAAAAAGGATATCTCGCTTTATTATCACTCGGCATTGAAAGTATAAACTTCACTCCTTGTTAATTCCAAGTGAGTTTAAATGGCTATATCTCTCTGAAAGTGGCAAATCATTTCAACGAAATCATTAAAATATTTTCGAACAGGGGAAATAGTTTGTAGAAAACCAAATTTGGAGACAAATCAAGGCCCACTATGAAATAAATATGGCTTTTGCAGGGCATAACGTAGTCGAGCATCGCGACTGTAGCTTGTATTTATTTATTTTTTTGTTTTTAGATGCCAAGAAAATATTTGTTGGTTGTTTTTTTTTTTAAACAAAGTGATTAATTGCATAAAGTTAAGCAGCTGAGCAGCTGTACCAAAAAAAAAATACGTCACTAGAAAAAGTACGCAAATATCCGTATAATATGTATAGACATACGTATTTCTTTAAGTGTTCTTTTGGTGGGGTGAAAGGGGTGACCATGGTTTTCCTTCTAAATATTTGTGTGAATTTTAAGAAATCGTCTGATTTGTTAAATATTTAGAACGTGCGATATAAAGACATACATCTCTACCGATTTTAATATATTGTTGTACGTATATGTTCTTTGGGTCGTGAGAAGTTAGTCTGTATAAACAGATCTAAATTTTTTGTGTGACGCCATCGTAGGCTATAAAAGGTTCGATCAGTACCTATATTGGACATAAGATACACCAAATTTGGTCTCTCTAGCTCAATTAACAACAAAGATAAGAAACAAATTTCATATAAAAACTCCAAAATTTGGATTTTACGGGGCACGTACATTTTATACACCTTATCTGAAAATGGAATTGGCGAGTCTAAATAAATAAATGATTAAACCGTTGGTTAAAAAGATTATGTAAATTTATGTAACAGCCAAACAGAGGCGTGACAGGCCTCATAAGTATATGTATTTTCGATCAGCATATCCGTCTGTGTGGCTATCTGTCTGAACGTCAAGATTTCGAAGATTATAAAATATACAAAAATTATATTTAGATACAAAAAACTCACATATTTGCTCTTCAAATGATGTGAATAAATAAAATCAAGCCAATCAAAAAATATTGCATTTAAAATAATTGTACAATTAAAAGCCTCCAATGATAAAGTAAACTGAACTGTTTATTTCTTACCCGATCAATGATTTTGTTTTTATTACCGAAAAAATATCATTGAGTTAAACCAATTAATTAAGATTAGGAGAATAAAAAATAACGAACTTATTAAGCAAAAACCTCTTACAAAGACGAAAATCTCGAAAGGGTTACGATGGTTCTTTTTTTAAATATTGACGTGATAACGTATATTAAATCGGTTGGTACCGTTACGACACGACACTAAACGAACGAAAAGCAAAAGGCGGAACATGTAATCGTACATGTGACGATTGTGTCGTTCCGCCTGAACAAGCAAGCGATAGACAGACCAGCGTGCATTGGCCTGTTGAAAGCTATAGTTATGTTTGTGTGTGTGTTTGCGAATTAGTGTTATCTAGCGCGCGGTGGGGTGCGGTATGCACATGGTAGAATGTATGAATAATAACATTGTAAGTGTATAATAAAGTTTGTTTCAAATAAAATACATGTGCAAAGACACAAAGCACGCACACCATAGATCAAGGAAGACGACAATAACAGTTCCTTTTGCATTTGAGTACCAAGAGCAACAACAAAAGGCTTTTAAAGTTGCTGGTGGTCAGTCGACGAGAGACAGAGAGAGAGCGTATCTTTCACTCTTTGTTGTTGATAACGAAACTCTTTTATATGACAAGTTGTTTGTGTACGGATTGAATTATTGGAATTACATTAGAATTCAATTCACAAAAGTATGTTTCAATGTTTTCTTATGACGTTATCACGTAAAATTATCGTCCGTAAACCGACTTTACAGACAACCATTTTTTTTTTTTTTATGAATATTTACTCTAAAATATTCCAAACTCAGAACTGGTGGCAAGTACTTGCTTTTGTTTTAAAATTCGACTCAAATTTTAAACGAATCAATTTTTAAACGAAGTCGTTGAGACACAACCGTTAGCAATAGCCCGCTCGCGCGTTCTGAGCCCGAGCGACAGGCAGCCTTTGTGATATTAAGTCGTTGGTGGGAGAAGTGTTTGGCACGGTGTGAATTGGATTTTTTGAAACGAAAACTATAACGAAAAAGAGACAACTATAAATGTATGCTGCGAGAGAAAGAGATAAAACGCGTTTCTATATAGTTTGCCTACCCTTTGTCACCTCTTTGTGCTATGGTTCGTACGTCCAGACTACTCTATCGTCATATACGATCTTTTTGTTGTTGTACTTGTGGCTGTAACTGTTGTTGTTATTGTTTTTGATGCCGGCAACGCCAAAGAAGAGAGAGAGAGAGAATGCAGCTTAGTCAGTAGCAAACTTGCATGCATAGAATATACACATATTTATGTATATATCGATTTTTAATATATATATAGATTTATATTAATAAAAATAAATAAAACAGACAGACAGACAGACAGACAAAAATTGTAACAATATTTATTTTGGTATACTGTGTACCGTGTATACATCCATATGCATTTAGTAAAAAGCGGCTATTTTAATATTACAAACAGACATTCCAATTTTATGTATCTGTATACATCTACAATATGTATAGGGTGCTTTTAGATATCTAGCAACGCTATTGTCAAACTGTACATATTACTTTCGAAAATCATGGTTCTCTTCTGGAATTGTACCGTGCGCTTCGTACATTTTACGGTCGACATAATCATCCATCCGAGTGACTTCGAATTCGATTAACCATGAATCGTTTTCGCACTACGTATACTCTATATATAATGAGCTCGAATATTGTTCTTCCAGAATACGCCCCATCCGACACGAGCCGCCCACATGAACGTAATCATAAATATATAAATACTAATGTCCAAAAATTATATTTCTAATACAGCCAATTTTTAGTTGGAAATTATGTAATTCAGTATTTCAATGAAATTCAACGTTCTACAGCTCTAAGAAAAAACACCCTGTACTTTATGTGGTCTACCTGTGCTTGTTACATATATTTACACAACCTAATATACCCTTTGCATCATACGGCGTGTAGTGTATAAACCTATATGTTCTCGGAGCAGGAGCAGTCAAAATTTAGGTGCGCTCAATGCCGCGCGCCGGAAAAAATATGATCGTTGTGCTTTTGTAACCCACCCACCCGCTCCCAACCATGTAACACATTCAATGCATTCTATGCCGTCGAAACATTTTACATGTGCGTTTTATCTAATTTTTCTCGTTGTTTTCTTGCCTTTCTGTTGTTGTTTTTGTCGTCGTTTTGTTGTCGTTGTTGTCTCGTTATAATTCTCGCGCGCTTTCGTGCTCACGAAATCGTTCGTTCGTTTCGGTTATTCCTTCTCTCAATTACGCTCTTTTCTCTCTATCTCTCTCTCTCGTCTGTGTGTCAATCGTTGATAATGCATGCTTCTTCTTCTTCTTAATATTATTTTCGCTGCTTGCTGCCGCGGCTGACTTTAATTCTGCCTGCTGCCTTTGCTGCTGCTGCTTAAACCATTTTTCGCGTATCGTTTTCATCATATAACAACTTCGTCGGTGCGGTTCGTGATTTTTCCTCCGCTCGAAAGGAAAAAAATAAATTAAAAACGTAAAAATAATATATTAAAATCGGCAGTAAAAAATTTCATTTAAATGCGTAAAAAATTCGTTGATTTTTTTCTTTACAGTTTGTTTGTTTGTTTAAATAAAGTGCAATGTTAAAACGACAACAGCAACAACAACAAAATCGTTGACACTATGCGGTGCTGGAAAAAACAAACGATTCAGTGAGAGTGAGTGAGAATTAGCGAGGAGAGTGGTGAGAGTATTAGTAGCGGCTCGCGACATTAAATTGCAAAGAAAATCAAAGTGTTCTTTTTTTAATTTTTTGTTTTTTTTTTTTTTTGTATAAAAAGCAACAAAAATAAAATGTAAAATATAATAAATAAATTAAAAAAAAAAACAAATGCGCTTACATGCCTATGTATAGTGTGTGTGCCTGTGCGAAAGAGAGCGATAATATATGTGCGTTTAATTACGCGCAGCGTGTAAAAGAGCAAGAGCAGCGGCAGCAGCACGCATAAAACACACACACACACACACACAGATACGCAGCGTTTCGGCGGCATGAAAGAAGCAGCAGCAGCAGCTACATACATATACATATATGCAATAGTATATGCATGTGTGTGTGTGTGCGTGCCTGCAATAAAATAATTAAAATTTTTGTTTGTTTTTTTTTTTTTTTCAAAGAAAAATAAATAACTTTTTTTTTTGGTTATAACCAAATGAAAAGTGCAAATAAAATAACAGCAATAACAACAAAAACAACGGCATGCGTTGCATTGAAGCAACAATTGCAATCACAACAACAGCAACAACAACAATCGCCGCCTCAACAACAGCAGCAAACAACAAGAAGAACAGGAAAAACAACAACGACAACAACAACAACAACAAAGGTGGCAGCAACAGCAGCAGCGCTGAAGTAAACACACAGAAAAGTAAAAGTTGCAAAAATAAAAAAAACCAAAACAAAAAACAAACAAAATAATTACAAAAAACACAAATTCTTATTAGATTTACATTTACTTAACACTTTTTATGCATATCAATAGTAATATAAATTTCCTTTTCGTTTGTTTTTGTTGTTTTCCAATTGGAAGTTTTGTTTACTTTTAAGAAAATTCTATTATTTTTTTTTTTTGGAGGAAAATGTTAAATAATTTGTTTGTTTTTGTTTTATAGACGTTCTTAGACGCCCATATACGTGTGGGCGTGGCGCAATTTATGTGTATGAACATTTTTTTTAAGAAAACAAACAGCTTAACAATTTTATATATATAAGTAAGAAATGAATGGCACAATTGTTGATAGATATACATATATACATACATACATATATATATATATATATATATATATATATATATATATATATATATATATATATATATATATATATATATATATATATATATATATATATATATATATACATATACGTAGTATGTATAAATAAATATACAAGAATTATTTCGAAAGTTTCCAAAACTTGGGTGGGACTAATCTAGCACAAGATCTGTCTATAAAGCGCATGGTATATACACTCATCGCCACTTGAATAGAACAGCCCTTAAGTAAGTGTTTTATATCGCCCACCATCGTAAGTTCAAATTGTAATAGTTGTTATTTGAACAGAAGGAGGATTTAATGCTAAAACTTTAAGTATTAACAACAAATTATTAACCAAAAAAAAATAGAAAAAAATGGCAAAATGTGTGATCCAAATTTTGCGCCACTTGAAAAGGCCACTTTAACGAAGAAAATACATTTTAGAGAATTCTGTTTCTTTTTAACACAAACATCACCCAAATTTAAGCCTATTGTAATAGTGTTTTGAGTCACCTTTTTGCTCCAAAACTCCACACATTCGGTTTGGCATGGAATCCATACAAATCAGGGTATAAAACTGAAATGTATTTCGGTTTTGGTTCCGGTTTCGGTATAAAGTTCTGTACCGGTTTCAATTATTTCGATTTCGATGCGCTTCTTTGCTTTTAGTTTCGGTATACCGGTACCGGTACCGCTCAATATTAAAATTTATGAAAAAAAAAATGTTTAATAACATATTATTTAAATCGTTTGAAATAAACTACTATTCTTTATACTACAAGAGAAATTAAATAGAAACATATATTTATTTTTATACTCTTCACGCATAGTGTGAATAGTATTATAATTGTGTTGGGTAGTTTTTAACTCATTAAACGAAGCATCGCAAATCCCAAAAACTTTTTCATTACTGTCAATACCTATTTGAAAATCTATATGGAGACTTCTGCCTGTCTCGGCTACTTTTGGGGATAGCCCTCACAAACCCAACGGTCTGGCCAGTAATTTGTTTAATGCATGTGAACAATATTGAAGCTTCTTTTGACAATTCGAATAGTTCTGAGAAATTTGTGAATTTTCTAAGCACAATTTCAGTACATTTTCTTTGTTGTTTAAATGTTTTACTCTGAGAAAACCCTTAATTGAAGCTAATATATTATTTTTTTGATAATACTGCATTTCTTTTTGTATCTTGACGATTCTTATTAAACAGCTTATTCGATGGCATGGGTTAGCTCGGGTTAACTCGAATATTGTTGTCCTGATCCATATATTTGACCTGTCAACCATCTCCAAACATTTTCGATGATAAACAAATTCCTTGAGTATCGCGGCCAGCTTAATAGCTCCACATTTTGGCTCTTCATATACGTTTAACAATCCGTGCTTTAGGTATTGTCGCATTATCATGCTGATAAATCCACGGCAGAGATCCAAAAATACAAAAATTGTAATTTGCAGGTGGGGCTCCCACTTCATCATACCTCCAACTCTGCTACGCAGCTAGTCCAATTGATGAGTTGCTTTGCGAAGTTCATGGAAACAGTAGCTATATCATCGAGAGTTCGAAAAAAGAAATTTTTTCTTTTCCTCTGAGAAGACCATGCGATGCCACTCCGAAGTCCAGGTGACAAAAGTGAGACGTTGCGCTTTTCAAACCGGGTAAAGGAGTTGCTTCTTCTTGATTTTTAGTCTTTTTATATGCTTAA
This sequence comes from Leucophenga montana, assembly GCA_035044765.1. Lineage (NCBI taxonomy): Eukaryota > Metazoa > Arthropoda > Insecta > Diptera > Drosophilidae > Leucophenga > Leucophenga montana. Next base: position 212,898 of record JAWNNQ010001194.1, on the reverse strand, counting down.
CATACAAAATACTTTTGAGACATGCCTTGATACCACATTTTTCACTGATTTTTGCCAAAGAATCGTGTGTACGGCCTTTAATATTTTGTATTCCATATTTAGACTCGTTACTTAAAAATATGGATATAACGTGTCATCGACTCATAGCTTTCTTTTATATATATTTTTTTGGCGTATCCGATTGGACATGATGGTTTCGTGTTATTTTTATGGAGTAAAACTACCTTTAAACGGTCATTGCCATTTTAATGGATCATATGTTGCTTTGATGTTAAAACAGTAACAGAAGTTACTTCTTTGGTACGGTTACAATAATATGTCACTCGAGTCTTAGTAGCAAGATTCACCATTGTTGCAAGTACATCAGATTTTGATTTCGTCAAATAAAGTTCACGGCATAAATCATACAGTTTACACTTCATGCAACACTTGAACCACTGTAGGAAAAACTTCTTTTTAGCATTCTTTTTGGTTTTTTCCGAGTACTAATTGAGTTCTAGAAATTTCATAGTGGGACATTTGAATAAACTATTTAAACAAATTATGTATTAATGGTATTCTATGTATTTGGTTTGTTAGAAGTTTCCGAAGAAGTATTAATGGAGCAAAAGAACTATGTTTTTTCTTGGCCAAATGCAATTAATCGAACAAATAAAATAAATAGCAAGTCAATAAAAATAAGAAAAGTTTTTGTTATGACAGCTAAATACCTATATATATAAATACATATATGTATAAAATATATAAAACTAGCACGTATGTACATACGTAAATATGGTGGAGACAGCTTACGAGTAGCTTAGACATCTAACGTAGCTGTAGGGGGTCTTCTTGCGCAGATTTGTAGCAATGACGAATGTGGCTGCGCAAGCATAAATTGTATAAGATACAATTGTAGCTGTCATTAACATTTGTTTCATTTGTTCCTAGAAAACAATTTACGTAATAAACTTGTCAATAAATACAACATGTTTTCCCAAAAAGAAGTGGAATTGTCGGGTGAGGTTTGTTTTTTAAAGCATTTTAACCATAATCGAGATGTTTGGTTTATCCGTTAATTTAACTAAGTATATACAATAACTTTTAAATCATATCTTGTATATGTATCTTTGTGTATGTGTGTGTGTGTGTGTGTAAATTACAACAAATACAAACAACAATTAACGAAAAAATATAAAGATATTTTTTTAGTAGTCAAGAGAGGGCTGCGAGAATAGTTCAAGCAAATTTCGTATTTGAAATACAAAAACGGCAATACATGAAATTAAAAAATAAATAAATAAATAAATGATCAACGTAATTTATAAAGCACCTTTCATTTATTAGACAGCAATATCAGCAGCAGTAGCAGCAGCAGCAGCAGCAGCAGCAGCAGCAGCAGCGGCGGCAGCAATTAAACAGCTGAAAGTGCCAGCGACCCCCGAATCGCATTGCACAATCCACCCAGAGGCCCACTTGAAGCCCACCGGGCCCAAAACGTCACAACAACGCGTTGCTTGCTGCCTACGTTTTGTACCGCCCGACTGACTGACCGTCCGCTCACCCGGCTATCCGCTTGCCATCAAACGCTTGCAATAAGTCATTGAGAAATCAAAAGCACGTAATAGAAATAGAAATAAGAAGCAATGCGAAAAATACAGTCATTGTTCAATGAAATAGAAACGAAAATCGAAGAACGTTGCATGCCGTTATGCGACCGACATATTTTTATTTATTTTATTTTTATTTTGAAAGCACTGAAAACTAGACGACTGCATTTCCACTGTAGTCAATTCAAGTCTCACACTACTATACACAGCTAGTTAAATGGGCTTGACTATAACAAGAAAGCACCATTTTTCAATTCAATATTCTTTTAATGGCACAGTCATATCGTACGAGTAAGTTTCTGATACTGATCGAACTGGGAACAAGAAACAAAAAACAAACAAACAAACAAAAAAAAAACGAAAAAACAAACAAAAAAACGTATGTTGAAAGTCATTATCAGGTAGTTGGTTCTTTCTGTTAAAGTGACTATTATCAAATATAATAAAAAATATAACTACTTTGGATACTATTGTTTAGATTCGAAGTCATTTTAATAACATACGACTTAATGTCGAAATAAATGTAACACATTGCAATAAGTAATATATGTACATAGGTATATCTTCTGCTAAAAAAATACACGGAATTTCTATTTCTCATCTAAACGAACATTGCTGGAAATATTGTCAAACAAATGTTATCTCGTGGTTGATACAACTGTCAAGTATGTGTATTATATGTATATATATAAATGTTGGTACAACTATCAGACATACTGTCAGTTGGTTCGGGCGAATTAACTTGTTAGAAAGTTTAGTTTTGGTGCGTTTTGAAAATTTCAAATTATTATTATTTTTTTTTTTTTTGGCGAAGTTGATGTACGAGAGTCGATAATGCCAAAAATATAGGCATACGAGTTGTACAAAGATGATTTGCTACGTTCTGTGTGTCTATTTACCTTTTCGATACGAATTTTAACGCGACTTGTGCCGAGATTGCTTAACTTTTTTGACCAGAAACAACGTTAATGTCATTATATATGCTATTTTTTCTGCTACCATGACTCAAGAAGCGCTTGCGTATGTTGGAATATGTGTATTTCATCTAATGGAAATTACTTTGTTGTTTAATTGACAATTTTTGATCGGAAGGGGTATCTCTGTTCACAGAAAAGTCTTAACATCAACATCAACATTTACACTGTGCACTCGTATTTTACTTATTATACTGCCTATATTTCGGACTGGGCTTAACCGCTATTGTATGTTTTCAACATTTTTTGAATGTACGTTTTTAATGTTATATAGAAGATGTCTCTATTAGTACTTTTCAGTAAAATTTGTATTATTGTGTGCTTAAAAGAGCATCGCTATTAGCCAATGTGTAGTTAAGACGAAGACACTTCTCAGTGCCGTTTGCATGTGTTTTGGTTTGATGCTAGTTTTCTTCACCAAAAAAACATTTTTATAAACCGTGTAGTACAAATAAATCTAAAAATAGAACAAATAACAAACAAAAACGTTAACTTCGGTTGAACCGAAGCTCTAATACCATTCACACGAAACTTTAAATAGTATTGTAATACATAAAAGTGGGGGCTTAAATAGGGGCTACCCCAAAAAGTGGGTGGTACACGCTCACTAGTAGATGCGTATGAAGCGATGTAGTAGATGTGTAAGATGCCGCCATATCGAATTTCAAGTTGATATTAACGTTTTCCATACAAATGCAAAAAAGTGAACTGTGGGTTTATATGGGACTACTTTAAAAAGTGGGCGGGACATGCCCATTTGTATATGCATGTGAAGCGGTTGTACATTAAAATCCACAAAATCAAATTTCATATTGAAATAAATGAAGGATTTTTTCATAAAAAACACAAAATTGCACGGTGGGTTTGTATGGGGGCTACCTCAAAAAGAGGGTGGGCCACGCCCAATTGTCTATGTATGTTAAGCGGCTGTCTATAAAAGGGCACCATATCGCTTTTCAACCTAATATTGACTTTAATAAAAAAGTTTTTCTTACAAAAAGTCAAAAGTGGGCAATAGCTTTGTATGGGAGCTACCCCAAATAGTGGGCGGGCCACGCCCGTTAGTCTATGTATGTTAAGCGGCTGACCATAAAAAGGCACCACATAGCATTTCAACCTAATATTGACTTTAATAAAAAAGTTTTTCTTACAAAAAGCCAAAAGTGGGCAGTAGGTTTGTATGGGAACTACTCCAAATAGTTTGCAGGTCCAACCCATTAATGTATATGTCAAGCATCCGTCTACTTCATGTTACTATATCAATTATTAGGTTGATATTGACTACAATAAAAAAGTTTTTCATACAAAAATTCAAAAGTGGGCGGTGAGTTTTTATGGGGGCTACGCCAAAAAGTGGGCGTGGCGAGTCAATATTGACACTCTATTAAACTGCAATAAAGAGAAGAGTACGTGAAAAATTTCAACTGGATAGCATAAAAATTGGTCCCAAAAAATGCGCAACAACATACAGATGGACAGACAGACAGACGGACATTGCTAGATCGATTCGTCCGGTCGAGCTAATCAAGAATATATATACTTTATGGGGTCTACGATGGCTTCTTTAATGCTTTACAAACTTTCAGACAAACTGATAATACAATTTCACACCATCGGAGGTGTCACAGAAATCTCTAGACAAAAATCTGTCTGGTGATTTGAATTTCTCTAAAAAATTCCGTAGGTGTCACAGAAATCTCCGTGATTTCATAGAAAACAGTTTTTAGTGTACAGACGAGTTTTGTGCTACGCAAAGTTGTGTGAATTGTATAAAAAACACACATTTTTTTATCCCTTTTGTACTTAAATCAATCCTTTTTGTCTTCTTAAATGGCTCAGTAGATCTTGAAGCGATCTAAATTTTAGAATTTTTACTCCGTTTTTGAACCACGAATTTGTACTTGGTTTAAGAAAATCCGTGCTCAGCATAATTTTGACACCACTGTGGATCAATCCAAGTACGTTATTCTGTGTTTTTTATTTATTTTTTTTTTTAACAGTGTGGTTTCTAATATGTTGTACAGAACTGTTTAGCTGCTAAGCAATTTTGTTGCTTGCCAATTTGCCCACTGGCTGCCCGCATCAGTTGGCAACACTGTAAGCAGCGAGCAAGCGAGGCGTTTTAAACGAGCAATTTTTTATATATATACATATGTATATATATTTTTTTATGCAGCAATGTGCACCTGTTTTGCACGACGACGACGACGACGACGACTCTGATGAGCCCCCCACTCTGATGCAGCAACTGTTCCTTCAACCAAAAGTTGCATCAAAACTACTTAATGCGACTGCTGCTCCGACTGCTGCTGCTGATGATGATGATGAGAATGCTATATATGTAGGTGGTGTTCAACTTCTCACTCCTCACCATTTTTATTTCGCTATTAAATTTTCGTTTTGCCCCCCTTCCGGCATCACTTGGTTGTCATTCGCATAAATTACGTATACAAACATTGTATCTGACAGTGTGTTATAATATTCTAAACGCCACTGTTTGTTGCAGCAGCATCAGCAGCAGTACAGTCACTGCCATTAAATTATTACCAATTTTGAGATGTAAAAAAATGGAAAATTGCTTGAAAGTTTTATTTTGATTTAATTTGTTTTTTGTATACCCTTCACACAAAGCGTAGAAAAGGTGACATCGGATGCAGTGACAAAGTATATTCTTCAGCTGACCTATTCGAACTATTCGTTAACAGCTGGTTGTCTTTTATTATACCATCAATATTTTGTGTATACTTCGAGTTGAAATTCGTTAAATTTATCATTGAAAATGGCTTTATTGTTTTTCAAAATATTCTCCATGAAGATCGATAAACTTGCATGCATGTTTGAACCAATTTTTTAAGCACTTTTGCCACTCAGAAGCGGTGCTTCAACAGCTTCTTCAGGCGTTAAAATACGTTGAACTCGCAATTTATATTTGATGTGCTGAAACGAAAAGAAGTCAGTCAGTGGGCGGATGACCCATCAATTCGATGTTTTGAGTCAGAGCTCGAATTATCGTCTTGAAGCATCATACGTGTTCGGCGGTTGATTTTCTTCAATTATCTTAAAAGTTCAGGCAATCAAATAGTTTTATACCATTAAGAAGTGACCATTGTACGTTGCTCTAATAGAACAGTTGCGACATGCACAGTTTTTCCGAAAAAACATGCAACCATTTGCTTCGAAGTTTGCTTCGCCTTAGAACACTCATACAGTCGATGGGTGTTACGATATCATAGATGTGTTTAGAATCACCTCGTTTATATTTCTTCAACATTTCTTTGTATCAAATTTTACGTGGCTGTTTTTTTTTGACAATTTTCAAATTATATAGTACACAAAGTGTACAAATGTTTATGTACTATAGTACAATAATATCGAACGTATGTCACTAATGTCCAAGAATACCACAATCTCACGGTGTATCACATGATGGTCTTGTTCTTATCAGTTCACGCACAACAACAATGCTTTTTCGAACAACAACCATTTTTGAACGAGCTTCTTGAAATTTGTACGTGAGCGAAGAACGTACTCGATAGAACTTGTTTAAGCTCGTTATACAGTAGCAAAAAAATGGGGCTTTAGAGTCACAAGTGAAAGTAAGTTTATCGATGCATTCTTATCTTGATAATGCACATCAAAATTTTCACGAGTTAAGTCACTGTAAACAACACAAATAGTGCTCGTACATGAAAACGTTCTGCATATGTTAATGCAAAAAAATTACTATGAAAATGTCAGGCTGACGTGGCGCACAAGGCAATCCACGTATATTCACCATTTATTGTATATAATGTCAACATGCTGTGGTAAAGTATATAATTAGTATGCTCGTGCTCACTTGTTTGCACTATTTTTGTTAATTTATTTGATGCGCTCTTTGCTTTAAATTGGCAAATGTTTAATCAGCTGTGTTGGCGGCATGCAAGTGACTCACAAGGTTTCTTCTCTCTGCTCTCTTTCTCTCATTATGTAGTTTAGTGCACATATCAATCCATTCAAACAGCGTTACGCGCCAAGCTCAAATGGGAGCGCGATTTCAAACATTTTTATAGCGTATTTAATTGTCGAGCAAGCATGAGTGTAGTGTGTTCTTACTTATTTTCTACTGCTTTTCTACTTAACTAGCGTCGCCTGTAGCTGCTAAACCTTTACCCAGTCCCAAATCCCACACTTAGCCTTCTACGTAGTTGTTGGTGTTGCTGTGCATTCGCATGAAAACTTGAATGAAAATCAAATCAAATTGAATTGAATTGAATTTTGCAGCAGAAGCAGCAGCAGCACCATAAAAAAGAGATTGAGAGAAGCAGAGTTGAAGTAAGAAAAGTGGAAAATGCATAAAAAATGAAAAGCGTTAGTCTGATTGGTTGTTGTTGTTCTATATGCACAATATGAATTGTTGTGTATGCTGTATGTCGTACTTCTTATTGGACGCTCGCGACTTAAATGGATTTCAAATCTAAGAAGTAGCGTAAATAATACGATACCAGTCCTTGCAATGTTGTAATACTGTCCTGTTTGTTTGTACGTCTGTCTGTCTATCTGTCTGTCCGTCTGTCTGTCGATGTGTCTGTCGATGTGTGGCTCAGTCAGACAGTTTAAGCATTTTAACATGAGCATGTACAACTTCGTCGTCATCATCGTCCGTTCAGGCACATCCTTCAATCTCAGCAACAGCAACAACAACAAAAACAACTACAATGAATTGTAAACTTTTCATTCGTGTCAATTTAAAACTATTTGTTGTTCTTGTTGCTACCAGTCAACATCGTCGTCGTCGTCCACTTCCTCATCTTGCATACCCAACAAAAACATGCATCCTTCTTTCTCTCAAACATTTCTGTTGGCTGATTTTGAAATGTAATTTACCGGGCAAGCTTGTTTTCCGCGATAGCATTATCATCATCATCATCATCATCATCATCATCATCGTCATCATCAACATGTACACTACACAAGCCAACGCAAAAGAGTTGCTCAGTCCAACTAAATTGAGCTAGAGCTACATAAGCCGATATCTTCAACCGCTTATTTAATGCTCTTCTTCTAATCAAAATTACTACTAAAAATTTTCATTTAATTTATTTTTGTTTATTTATTTAAACAAATTTTCTATTTACATTTTTGCTACGTTGAACACACCTTTCTTTGATTGCTGCCAAAGGCAGAAACTGAATTAGCATTTACTTTACCCATTGCTCAAAGATGTTGCAGATGTTACTCGGAAAGGGGGTGGGTGGGATGAGGTGAGATAAAGCCGCATTGCCAATTAAAATATATATGTACGTAGAATTTAATATAATAAACAAATTCTCAAAGTTAAAGATGTTGACTTCAAGTTGTAGTGCAACTATGTATGTATACACTCGTAGAAGGGTGTATAAAGACTAGATATAGATAAGCATAGTTGCTGTGCTACTACCGAAAGTCCAAATAAATAAAACTAAAACTAAACTTTTTGGACTAAACTAATCAAAAACTTTGCTCAAAGTTAAGTTGACAAAGTCAAAGGCAGCAAGGCATAAAAAAAAGAAAATTAATAAAATAAACAAAACTAGAATATTAGTAGAAGAGTTTAAGATCGTTGCTATATATACACATAAATATAGTTTAACATACGAATACGAATTGCATCAATCTTTATTAAGTGTTTTTGTTTATCGTATCTAAAGAAACAAAAACAAAAATAACTGTAAAAAGCGATGTCTTCTGGCAATTTGCATTAGTCTACATTATAATTCATTTATTGTTTATGCGGAAATGTAACGGTATACAAATTAAATGTGAGAGAAGTTGGCAAACAAAAACAGCTGATGAGGTGTGACTGTATTCGCAACTGTACTCTACTATTAATGCTTTGCTGCATTGTTAAACAATGTGGTACACAATCTTCTATGCGACTTTTATGAGCTACCGTGTGTCGTATAAACGATGAACTTGCCTTGAACTCAATTGCTACAAGCAGCTTGGTGAATACAAAAATATCCTACTGATTCAATACTGAAAAAAAAGGTATTTATTTTGTAAAAACTCTGGGAGCATTTTTTTAACACAATTTTGAAAATCGTGTACACATCTTTGCAAAAATAAACCATCCAACATTTTTTGTAAATTTTTGAATAAAAACCTTTTAAAAAATGTAGCTCCAACTGTTCACGTGCAAACGTTGTGGCCTCTGACGAAATATCTCTTTAATACTCGTAGCTTTTGTTACCTACACGCATAGCTGATACAAGTTAGTTTTGAGACAGATTAAAAACTATTTAGTGGAGCCATTTTTCCAGTGTTTATCTTCATTCCGATATATAACGTATATAGTTCTCAATTACTTAATGGGTAGATCGCTTGTTTGAAGAAAAATACGAAGAACATTTTTCTTTCGAAGAAAACTGTAGAAGTCTTGGTTTACGTAGCATAAAACTGACAAATTGAATTTGTGCAAAAATCTCCGCTAATTAGCAAAGGAATTTGCAGACACCTAATTTGAAACACTACTGTATGAAGATTCGTATAAAGTACGTCAGGAACTGAAGGAACTTCGAAATTTTTCCAAATTAATAGTTTGCGAAACATTAAGAAAGACTGCGATACAGACTTTTTTTGTGTTCAGCTGCATTTCAAATGACTTGAGTTATACGGCGAACTTGAATGATCGTCGAATGCTTTTTACGAAATCCGAAGTGATGTAACGGAATGGATGCGTTTGCTATTATTATTGATATCATACGTAGTAATAGTGCTATTGACCGATAAGATCATAGTTCGTTGGCATGTTTGGTGAACTTTTGAACCATAATTTCATTCGATATTCTTCATAATGTAGAGTTTCATAATGTTTAGTTTCAGCGGTGCGTTCAATATTGGAGTCATTTTATGTATACATTTGACAGCTATTTGAATGGTAATCGGTAAATTTTTTGGTCGTAAAAGGCTTAAACAATTGTCACTCACATAACGAAGCAAGACATGCATAGACTTTACATAAAATACAAACGCACACACATAAATGTGAAACTTCTTTGTCATCTCTTTCGCAAGACTCAACGAATACAACCAACTAGCGTATAACAATGAAAGACGATTGCATGCGAGCAGCCAGTTATCAGTTGTTAAGACTCGATGTACGCAAAAGAAATAGAAAATTGTATATTTTGCTTTGTATGCGCTTCGCAAATATTTTGGTGCTCGGTAATACAACAACAAACGAATAAGCGCTAAAATATACAATATTATGTCTAGATTGCTATCGATTGAGTCAACCGCTGGCCATACGTACTAGTATAGATTTTGAAATTGCACAAAGCACTTTTGCTGTAAATATTATGTAAATGAACCTAGTAAAACGCTAATAACAAATTATAAGGTTTCATCTCAAGTACTACACTCTAAAATATATATTCAAATTCACTATTACTACTACTACTCTCTCTCTACTGAAAGTACTTGTCGAAAAATTGCAAAAACAATTCAACTAATAATGTTTAGATGTATTTTTCATATGAAGAGCTACTCTACTTTTCACTTTATATTAAAAAAATTTCGACACGAAAAGCCAAAAACAAAAAAAAAAAATGAAAATTCATTATGGCACATAATAATAATTTTGCAATGAGAGGAAAAACAGGTCGTGATACGTTCATATTGTGTGTGTGTGTGTGTGTGTGTGTTTAAAGTGTTTGCGCTGCTTAATGCGTTGCTCTTCTGGCTGTTGCTGGTGTATTTAAGCCGCTTAAGCTCTTGTCTTGTTAAATGAAAATCCACAAAAATAACAACAAACAATTTGCCCATTGTTACAACAGCAGAAATGCGTCTGAAAGCAGGAGCAAACGAGTAAAACACAGGAAGCAACCCAATCGCCATTACAGGACACATACACAGACCATTTCCAGAATCAGAGAGAGAGAGAGAGAAAGAGAGAGAGAGAGAGAAAGAGTCAGTGAAACGGGAGCACCATCATCATAGGATTGGGACCAACTTTTGCTGGTGGTGGTGTTATTGTTGTTGTTGCTGATGATGATGATTATGATGATGCTCCTGTTAAGCATGATGATGACAATGTTGTAGCCAACGCCATTACAATTTAGCTACTATGAGTAGATATCCTAGTCGTCCTTTGCTACTGCTGCTGATTTTGCTTTTGGCATTTTCTGTGTTAAAAAATTAAGAAGAATTCAATTAGAATTTTAATTGAATTTCCTGCAGCACACACAAACACACACCTGAACGTTCTATGCTTGATTTTGTAGCTGAACTAGCTGCTTACACACTTAGTTTATTTGTTGGTGTCGATAATTCAATGGAATTTTTTTGAAACCACAATTTAATTAATTTATTTTTTTTTATTTTTGAACTTTTTGTTTCTGCTGAAGTTAAAAAATGATGGTAGCGCTGTTAGTTTTATTCACATCTAGTTAACTGTTTGTAAAAGGAAGACTGTTGAGCACAACAGCTGAAGAGCACGAGCCCATTTAATATTAGCTGCTGTTTGCAGCTCAGAATGTTTGTATGTGTTTCTTATATATGACTGCCTATTATTGACCATGTTGCCCATAAGAATAAAGCTAATTAAGTACATAAAGCCTTATTGATAACTAGGGTGTTCACACTTCGTTGGTTCAAAATGCAAAATTAAAAGTATGTAATCGCTAAACTCCGTGTAAACGTAGTGCATATAAAATTATTCGCTCTCATTACTTTGAAATGTATACGTATAAATAAATTTGGAACTACATATTTGCGTATTGGAACGTGCAATGCCTAGCTTTTCAAAATTTGTTCCGTGCGTGCATAGACAAGCGTGTTCGGAACAAATCCGGCCCACATTCATTTTTATGTCATGATGCGGTTTTACAAACTAAGTTGCTGCACTATTAAAAAAAAAAAAAAATACTATAAATAAATTTTTTATTGTAAAAAGAAATTTTTTAACAAAAGTCGGTAGTCAATAGGTTACGCCGGCTGATCCCTTTATAGAGCTTATATAGTTTAGACCAATATGATCAAAGTCAATAAGTTTGCTTAATTTTATAGTAAAAAATTAATATAATATTTGTTCAAATTTATGTAATAGCTAAAAGGAGGCGGTAGGTAGACCAAATAAAGTATTGTATATATATTCTTGATCATCATCAAAAGTTGAGTCGATATCGACATATATGGGTTTGTCTGCCTGACCGACTGTTTGAACGATAAGATCTTGAATATTCTATAAAAGTTAGTGCCTCCAAGTTATTTTTTTATGGACGGACGTTTCACATATGTATATCAATGAGTGTGATCCGTCCACTTTTAGGGAGAGCGCCTTTTTTTAAATCCACCACCAATTTTTGACACTTTGTATGAAAAAAAAATGCTTGTTAAAGATAATATCAATTCAAAATTTGATATGGTGGTTTCTAATGAACGGAATCTTCACATAAATATAAAGGGACATGTTCCGCACACTTCTAGGGAGAAATACTTTCTAAATTGGTTTTTTGTGCACTTCTTTTCCGATATTCCACGCTACTACACCATAGTAGTTTCTCATTGGTTTTTCACAGTGTAATTTTAGAAACCCCCACGACGTGCCGCGACACCAATAGATATTGCATTTAGAAAAAAAAGCTTATTTGATTGCAGGGCGTTATCTATTAATTTGTAAGCTGTAGAATCAAACTGATTTATGATGTATATACGCACACATGAAACAGCAGCAAAGCTATTTGTTTTTATTATATCAACTACAGCCATAATCGGCAGCAATAAATTATTGAATCGCTTATTACGCCGGAAAGCGCACAGAGCACTACGAGTGGCAGTAATTTGAGATTTGTTTATAGAAAAACACACAAAAATACAACAAAGAAAACAAACTAAAAAATCTGTCAGTGTAGTAATTTGAAAAAACAATTAAATTCAAAACTTTACACAGCATTCGATATCTTGCACAAGTTCCGCTGGGGAGGTATTAATTTGAGCACGTACCAGACGGCACGAACGAACGGCTATCACATGGTTATATTTGCAATTACACAAAACTGAATCGAAGATGTTTAAAATATATATTTATTTTTTGTATTTTATGCAAAGCACGAAAAAATTTAGTAAAACAAAAAAATTTTAATAAATAATAATACAATTGCGCAATAAAAACGTGGTGAATTTTTTGGAAGTCAGCAAAAAAATAAAAATAGTTTTAAAGAAAACTTAGCTACCATTTTATTCATCAAAATATTAACAAAGCGCATACAAAGTAAAACACGCAAGTGTTCTATCTCTTTCGCACTCACTAAACCAAAACAAAAACAAAGTCAAACGAACAATATGCCTATCTCTTTCGCGTTCATAGTTTCTTAACAACTGGTAACTGGCTGATCGTATGCTACCGCCTTATATTATCAAACCAAGGCAGTCATTAAGTAGTTAGCATTCGTTGAGCGAGAAAGCGAGAGCGATAGAAGCTTAACATGTGTATGTGCTTTTGTATTTCATGTAAGAACTATGCGTGTCAATTGTTGTCTGAGTGAAGATTGGTAAAGCCTTTTACAGCCAAAATATTCTATTCCAAAGTATTAAATTTTGTAATGTAAGCGTAGCAAACGTCTTAAACAATTGCACACGTGTGTGCTTCACAGCATGCATTGAGCCTTAGAAATACTCGTCATAAAATACGTAATTTAATATTGTACAATATGCTATTAGCAGTGTATATTCTATATAATGAATTATGGTTTTTAAATTAACCGATTGTTTTTAATTTTGTTTCACATGAACATTCACATTAAACGTACTTTTGCAACTATTGCACGTTTCTAGGTGTTGATCGTTGCCATGTCAGTTTCAATTCAATGCTATTGTCCGGGTGTTGCCATACTCGTACACATCCATTTACGGCGGTAGTAGATTTCCAATTTAACTGGGTTCTGCTCTGTTGTTGCATTCCAAACGACACAAAAATTCAAGTCAAGATTTAAACTCATTAATGCGAAATCTTTCATGTTTTACATTTAAATTATTTTTTTGACTCGATTCCCTTGGGGAGTCGCTCAAGCGTGGCTTGTAATTTTCTGTTGCAATTTGTTGCAATTAAAATAAAGTTTTAATTTACAATATCCGAAGTGGGTGGTGACAATTCGTTCTCTATATAGAGTAGTATAGCTATTGTAAGGTTTATTTAACTATTGAAGGCAATTGGAATTGAATCAATTCTAAAATTTAAATACTTTTATTATAACATGTATTATTTATTAACATTGTTGCTATTGTTGTAATAAAGCGCAACAGGAGCATATGTATATAATACAATGTAGCGTGTTGTAAATTGCTCACGTATCAAATGAAATTGTGCGCTTTACGCGAATAAAATACGATACGAAAAAATAAAAAAGAAAGAATAGAAAATACAACTGAATAGAGTCAGCTAAAGATTGCATTTTAGATTGGTTGTTGTATTGTGGTAGGCAAGAGAGATCTAGAAGGGCGGGCACCATGGGTTCGGTTGTTGAACAAAAAATATAAAAAAGAACCGTATTTGTGAAATACTAAATACGTGCAAAAATACCAATTGCAGTAGAAAATAGCAGCAATACTTACATATATACATATGTATTGTATTATAGGAGGTCTGATTACAAAGTTGCTGCTCTTTATTTATTATACAATTTCTGGCCCCATTTTGGGCGCCAAACTGCTATTGACCACAGAATTCAAATTTTTCTGACAAAACAAATTTTTTTTATTGATTTTGACTACTATTGGCACATAAATCCGAGGTGTTTTGTCAATGGCCTGCCACTTGTGCAACAGTAAACAGCTTCCCATTTGAGAAAAAAAAAAACAATAAAACAAAAACCAACAGCTTTCGAGCATCACACGCGTGTGTTCCATGGTCAATAAGTGCAGCTGCCTTTTAAATGTACCACATTTTGCTGTTCGTTGGCTTAAGATTCGGTGTATATGTGGTGGCTATTCTTGACAGGTGATAAATTCAGTAAAATTGTTTCTGCGCTTTTTATGGCCCCATGTTTGGGCGCCGAAGTACTATTGAGCCAAGGAACGTACTACAGCCTCCAAATTGTTCCGCCAAAGCACTCTTTGTTTGAGTCTGACTGCTACTGGTACAGTGTACAGCTTTGCATCTGATCATTAGGTTCATCCGCTTATTTTACATTGTCAGTAATTAGCTAGTTGGGCTTGATTTTAAGCTGATTATCCACCAGTCTCGCGAGTTATGTTCCTCCTGAAATTTTTGAATTTCGATAAACATTATTTTTTTAAACATTTGCGGATCCTAGGAGTATGAACAGTGCGCTTTGTGCGGCTTTCTTTACGGTCACCTCCATGCTCAAGTTCGTCAAATCAATTAAACACACAATTAAGCTGAGAGAGAGAGATAGAGTGAAAGAAAGAGAGAGTGAGAGAGAGAGAGAGAGAGAGTGAAAGAAAGCTCTAAACCAATCTTACAATCTTGCTCACAATTTAAATGCCACTTTTATTGTTGCTCAGAGACTCCATATATTTTATAAAGTTCATTTTAGGGCACATAATAGCTCTAATTTATTTAAAACACATCGAAGAACATGATGCTCCAAACACGATGTACAGCTTGAATTCGAGTTAATAAACATATTATATATTTGGTTTTAACTATGTAAATGCTTAACTGTGTCTGCGCAGATTATTTGTTTAAAATGAAGCAATTCTACGCAACAAGTTAAGTTAAAATTGTTTTTAATTAGTGTAGTAGTTTAGACGCAATATCGACATCTTGACATCAGTTTTCAAAACTATTCCTTTTAATGGTTCTAAATATTTCAACCGTCGAGCCGGATAAAACGGTATATTTCTACCGTCGAATCGGATACAAAACAATAAAGCCAATAATTTGTTTTGTATTCAACGGGCTTTAAGTTAAGCCCATATTTTTTAATTAGTCAAACGTTTTTTCTTTAAATGATTCTGAAAAGTTGTAACGTCGAGCCGGATAAAATAAATTTAAATAATTTTTTTGTTGTTTACATTCTTGCTATGCAATATGCCAGAACAACGTTTAAATCTGCTCTTGTATGCGCATACATCTATATACATAGTTGCAGGTAAAAATATTGTGTGTCTGTGTGCATTAATAACTAAGTCAAGCACATTGCGGTTGCTGCTATTGTCGTTGCAAAAATCGGCTGCAACCTCAACTCGACTCCGCAATGGTGTGCGCTAAATGTTAAGAATTATGTTTGAAAAACGTGATGCGCTCCAATAAAAATTTCTCGCATATAATACCACAATTTTTTTTTTTTTTTTTTTTATTCATTTTATTTTTTACGCCAATGTTTGCACATATTGTGCTACAATAGTATATTTATTAATGATAATTGTCATTGGATGTTGCATGCTAAGCAGGCGGACAGCTTCACCTGGTAACTAGCAATTAATTTTATTGCATCAAATTTAAACAAAGCAAAAATAGAAATGAATGTGTTTATTATAATATTTCATATCTTAAATGTTTGGAAAAATAGCACTCTTACTTAGGCTTCTAACGTAGTAGCCAGCCAACTGAAGCAGCAAGCTTTTTGGTTCTCAAGTAGTTACTACTTTTTTGCATCTTTTTGGCAGCATACGGTAGCATCAAACCATCAACAAAAATTTTTTCTTGCTATTTTCGTTGCTATGCATTATAATACACTAACTGTTCTTACTGAAATGTAACGGAAAGCTAATTAAATGTGGGAAAAGCTGGCAAACAAAATCGACTGATGAGTTTTCGTGGCTGTATGCGAAGCGGTACTTTTTTCTTTTTTTGCAAGTATCTCAAAATAACAAAAAAATACCGTTATCAGACATACTCGCATTCACACACAAATAACTACATTTTTGTTACCAAGACTCTCTATTGTGTGTAGTGTTTTTGTGCAGCTCATTTAACTGCAGCAACTAAAGATACATTTATTGATGTAACTACTATCTGCTTAAGTTATAGCTACATTTAAATTTTATATAAATGTATCTCATGCTGTTTTTGTAATCCCAAAAGTATGCAACACATGCGTGTATCTATTTTCTTTGTTGCACTATTATAACTTTTCATATAGTAGAAAAGCCTGTTGCAACGACCAACAACAAATATAGGCGCAAAGGAGTTAAACAACAACAACAACAACAACAAAAAAAAAAGGAAAAAATGTTAAAAATAAAAGTATCTAAAACCAGCAGTATGCCAGCAAATAATAGCATACATTGTCGTTTGGCTAGCTAGCAGGCTGGCTGGTTGGCTTTCTGACTATTTTCCATGGCTATTTGTTGTAAAAGTAGGTGAAGGCAAACGACTGTGCGGAATTTTATGCCGCTTCCGCTTTGCTGTTTTGCTGGCAAATGGTTATAAATGCCTTGCGGCCTGCTGCTGCTGCTACTTTTACTGCTATTTGCTGTTAGTAGCCAGTCAGCCAACAAATAAACGAGCCAACAAGCTAACCAACCGAATAGGCAACAAACAGGAGGCACGCCTCCGTCAAGGATTTTTTTTTTTTTTACTTTATTTATTTTTTTTAATTTTTTTTTTTTGTAAATTGTTGCTGTGCTATTTTAGTGTATGTATTTTTTTATATAGTATATATACTCGTATCTAGCATATATGTATGTATGTATGTACAATATCATCATAGAAATATGAGTGTTTATATACAATACATACCACATACGAACGAGATGACGAGTATGTATGTATGTCTGATGTCCTTTTGCGTTTCAACTTGGCGCACTTCCTGCCAAACGCGGTGATACTGACAGCAAGTTGCTGCACACGCGCCATCTTGTTGCTGTGGCTCTAGTTCTGTTGGTGCCTTTCGTGCTTTTATCAATTTATGTGCCAACTGAGCTAAAGAAATTTTCTTCTACACAGAAGTTACCATGGTTATCTACTGCTATTTCCACATACCGTATTAATAATTATTTATTTCATATATGTTGCTTGTGGCGTCTGTGAATCCCTAGTTTAATATGATAAAATTGAAATATATTTAATGAATTTTAATTATTTTGGCTTCTTAGTTTGCGTTCCATAAATTTATTTATTTTTTTTTTTTCATCTTTTGATATGTGGTATCGACCCATTGAAAGTAAAGAGTTTTCTATTTTGATGTGAGACATCTACAATATATATTTAACGTACCATAAAGTATGTTAAAACTAGTTGTGAATTATAAGCGCATATAATACGCAGCGATTTTCTGCTGCCATAAAAAACTAACGCCTTAAAATAGTTCGTTGTTGGAGATACTATGAACATCTAAAGTTTTTGTGCTTAAAACGTTTTCTGCAACATCACAGCGATTAATATGCATATTGACGTCGCTGATTTTCTTCGATGCTGTGCACAACATGTTTTACAATAAAGCATTGCGTTACATTGTAGAATCATCGCAGCATTCAACTATGGAACGAAGTGTGCGGTATGAGACGTCTAAAAAAACTCACATCTGCTTTACGAGACTTCATTTCATTACAAAAAAATTGTACAATTTAGTGTGGCATGAAGGCCGGAGATGTCATTGGGCTGTATTTTTTCGTTGATGATTTTGACCAACGTCTGTCAGTGTATGGAGATTGGTATAGCATCATGTTGCAATATTTGTCAGTTGTGTTTCTAATAGAATGGAACTTCATTTCATACAGTGCATGCAGGCATTGACTAATTGAAAATAATCAGTTAACATTATACCTCCAGCGAAATAACCCACTCTCATGTCATTTGACGTCTATTATTAACCATAGAAGAGTGGTCGAAACGCATCGATCACTGTGAGTGTGCTCGTGGAAGTGGAGTAGTGGAGTTCCATTCGTCATACTTCAAAGGAAAATTAACATGTCAGAACTCCGAGAGATTCTAAGCCATGTCCAAAAGTTTAAAATGAAAGAGCACACACACACAAATACGTACGAAATTGTTTTTGCTTTCCTCTGCGGCATAAGATAATGAAGGAATTTATTTATTTTGTGCTGTTTGCTAGTTAATGCAAAGAGTTATGTGTGTGTGTGTGTGTGTGTGTACGACAATACTCAGCATATACTATGAAGCATTACAAAAACAAAAGTGCATGAAGTGCAGATCGCCTAGGAATTTCTGCCATACTAAATTTACATCAGAGTTCAAATCAGTTGTTGAATTTCTGCTAATGCAATTGAAAACAATGTTTTTTGTTGTTCTTGACCGTCGTTTGACAGTAATTTCATCATGGTGTGGTGAAGTACACTTACAAGTAGTATGCACGTGCTCACTTGTATGCACAGTTGCTAATATATGATTTACTGAACTCTTTTGCTTACTTTGGCAAATATCATAATAAATATTTTAGCTGCTGTGCTGGCGAAATTCATGTGACGTCATAGAACAGTGTCAATATATCTTTTTTCTGCTCTCTCTCTCTCTCTCTCTCTCTCTCTCTCTCTCTCTCTCTTTCCAACTATGCACGTACACATACTATTAAAGCAATGAGATAACGAAACGCGCCAAGCTCAAATGGGAGAGCAATTGCAACAATTATTACAGCGTATTGTATTATCAGGCAAACATTCTTGCTGTGTTTATTGGTTTACCTGCAATCTTTAAAAGTACTTTACATGTTTCATATAATGTATGATTGCGCTTAAATAGCTGATTATATAGGTATATATTGCGTAAATAACAAACTGTCATTTCATTAAACATTTACCTATTTATTATCTATCCAGCAACAACAACAGTAAACATAAATCGTTTAAATCCTTTTCTTTACCAATCATTTTGATGGCATAGGAAGCACGTAGTTCTGTTTGTATTTTAATTTCCGTTTAATGTCAGGATATCAAAACAGACGACGCAAGTTTCCAGCAACAGAAAAGGATGCTAGTCAAAAAAAGAGAAACGGAAAAATATTTAACATATTTGTACGCTGCACACATAGTTATGTGTACTATTTTAAGTAGTATATATCAGTTTCTATATATAATATAATATTGTAAATATGTGCTTTTTCATCAGTTCTATGTGACTAATGCAAATATAGACATGTTCGTTCTTCTATCAGTATATGAAACTATAATACCAAAATTATTGCTATTTATAAACACATTATTTCATGAGTTTGACATCAATTTCTCATTTAATGTTCCCGTTTTCTTACAAATAAACTAAAACTAATTTATAATAATTAGTTCCATTAAATCTTCATTGGTACAAAAGTAACGAAGTTTTTCAATTTTCTTCACACTAAACTGAAATAAATTAGTGTGTATTATAGACAGACTTGAATGTAGCTAGTACTTTTTGTAGTAGTTGCAATGCACTAAAACATTTCAGTATTTACAATAATTTATTCGTTGTTGATATATATTGAACATTTGCATCTGTTTAGTCTGCGAACAGAAATAAAATTTCATAGATGTATTCACCTAATATTGTACATTTGTATGCCGCTATGCATACAGTTTGTGCACAATCAAAAGGCCTTTAGTAGTTTCATGCTAGCTTTTGTACAAGTTAACTACAAAAAAAAAAAAAAAACAGGGTTGGGAAACATTGTTTTTCTTTTCTTGTTTATTTGTTTCTCTCATGTGGTAGTCTTTGAACACTCAATTTTAAAACACTTCTACTGTTCGGATTACGCGGTTTAAGCTGATACATGCACTTGTGCATTCAATGACTATATAGTATTATATAACTAAGCCGTGGCTGGCCAAAATGAAAATACATAAATTAACGAGAAACAGAAAAATTTGCAAAATTTTCAAGCGTTTTTCTTTTTAACATATTTAATACAATGTGTACTAATTTTATAACATATCTTAAGAATATCTAAGCTTTATTACACTCAAAATATTGCTTTTGGTCAAGAAATAACATCTCAACAAATTTAAATGCAAAAATGATGGTAAAACCAAAAAAAAAAAAAAAAAAAAAAAGTATTCAACTCTATTACCATAACGATTTATATTTGCGTATTAGAGTTAAATCGGAAATTGAGTTTGTCATAGTGTCGCGTGTCAACGTTGTTTGTCAACGTGACTGCAGATGCCGCACGCAGTACTTAGTAGGAACAGTCATTTACAGAAGTGAACCACCGTTTGCATCACAATATAGAACAAAGCAGCGACTCACACACCCACTAAAAAGATAGACAGACACACACTTAGACATAGACACTCCCATTGTATTTTTATTTTTTTTTTGTATATTTTTTGTTATAAACACATTACACAGCGTCTGTATATTGAGTAACATCAGTTTATTGTTGCGTTTGTAACATACTTCTAAGTAAATTTTAAGAGTTTCACTAACAACGAGCACACACACACACACACACACACACACACAGCTCTTTGCATTAAACATATGAATTACAAAAACAGTTTCATCGTTATAAGTACATTATTTTTTTGCGTATAGTAAAGAGCCTACACACACGCAGTTCTTTGTATCAACCAGCTAACTTTACACAAACAATATACCTGTTCTTTGTTATCTTATTGTAAGTGTATATAACGAATAGGAAAGTAATAAAAATTTCGCATTTGTGTTTTGTGCAGCCCTGTTTTAACTAAATAATGCTTTGCTACAATACTTATAGGTATATAACGTCTAGGTTTTTTTTTTATATGTCTCTCGAAAGTTATTGAAGACAACGAGTATGTCAATATCTGAGCTATCTTAGCTTATATGCTGTCAATTAGTTATAGATTTTTTCGTCATAAGTAGCTTAAAATAAGTACCATAGTTTAGAGCCGTGGATCCCAAAGTGGTCCAGGTGGACCCCCAGGGGTCCGACTCGACGGGGGTCTACGTTGGCGCGACAAAAAAAAGTGGGGGTTCACAATTCTTAAGCGGGGCTCCACGAAAATTTATCTTCTTTCCTGGGTCGAATTAATTCAAATAATCTGTGTTTGAACTTGTTAATCTGTTTTTAAACTTTTATGAGAATTTTATACTGCTTTTGATCTATTACTTGAAATATGTTCAATAATAGGTTCTGTCTAATTAATCTGTAATTGAACATGTTGGTCTAAACTTTAGAGCATATATAAAAACCAGCCCCTAAATTCCTATGAAGTGCATTAGATATTCGGATTTTTGTCATAGTGCAAAAATTCGCACCATTTTTCTGTTCCACAGTGTGTTTTTTATGCCAAACTTATTTATTAGTAAGCAATATTTTTAGCGTTGAAGTTGTTATTTTCGTTATATTTGTTATTGCTACTGCTGATAATATTGTTTATGTTTATATTGTAATTAACTTTTGTTATATATTGCTCCCAATTTAATAGTACGATATGTGCCATTTGAATTTTGTTTGCCTTGCGTGGGTGTTTTTTTTTTTCTCTCCCAATATACAATAATTGTATTTCATTTAATTTGATTTTCGTTTATATGAATTCGGAATGTTTAAAACTTAGAAGCGAATTCAATTTGTACTACAGTATTACAGTAAATTGAATGAGCGACCCTTTTGACTTTCAACTACCTATACCCATAGTGTGAAAGCGCTATATAAAGTTTGTGCAAATGTACATATGTATGTAATAAGCGTTTGGAAGACGTGACAGATCTCCAAAAACTTTTGGCCAAAGGATCAGCGCTAGTATCGGTTAGAATCGGTGGAGGGGGAAGTGAATTTATAAACGTGCGGTCGTCTCCGACCATTCGGAGAATAAGGAGAGGCATTCTATAAAACTCCTATTCGTCGCCCGTGCAAGCTGTAATATTACAGAATTTATGCAACGCTGATGATTAAATAAAATTTATTGATCAAAACGCTACAACAAGAGTATGTATGGCGCAAGTGGAGTCAATTATGAAACCTTTTAATGTGTTGTTACCGAACAATAAGTTTTTATTTTTTATTATTAACTCACTGACGTTACTTCTTGGACAAAACCATATTGATATGTATGAGCGCCGAGTTCTTGGAAACTATAAGAGATACGTATAGAACCACCAAGCTTGAATATATAGACTCATCTATACCCTTTTTTGATAGTATAGATGAAGTGAAAGTAACTAGCGCAAGTTAAGCGTGTCAAATTCGAACCGTGTATATCAATTTGTGTGGTAAAACTGTTGCTTAGAAAAGAAATTTTGGGGTGTATTTCATATAAATATATATATAGAATCTAACTGCGAAGTTTTACTTTTTGCGTACTAATCACACGGAAAGACGGACGGACGGAAGTAGCTAAATCGTATCGCGAATACTTCGATTTCTACTTCACTAAGCTACATACAGAAACTAATTTCATTTAAATGTGCCTACGCTTTTGGTGTTTCATACTAGAGCATTCATTTTGAATATAAACTTTCGCACGGAATCTGTATAATAACTCAGTTCATATGTATTGACTTTCAAGGTCTCAATCGTAGCTGTCTTATATGCAAAGAATTTTCACTTCACGCATTCTCACAGAAAAAAAGTCGAGTAGCGTTATATCAGATGTCCAATTCACCATTCCGCTCCTCTCCGCAGCGTTATGTGAACTTCTTGCCAAAAACGATTTCTCAATAACGTCATTGATTCACGTGCTGTATATCAAGAGTTGAAAATAAAATTCGCCAACATCACGGACTTAAATTTCCGCTAGCAAATAGTCCATTATCATAGCACGGTAGCGCTCGCCGTTGACCATAACATTCTCAATTGGTGTGAAAATGGTGTGAAATTCGTATTGGTGTGAAAATGAGCGAAGACTGTTTATAAGTCTAATAAGCAACATACTTATCCCAATGGAGGTGTAGCTCCCAAACTAATTGCATTTATCTTCTTATATCGAAGATGTTTAAATTTTTTTTATACTTTTCACACATACTAGTGTGAAATGGTATTATCAGTTTGTCTGAAAGTTTGTAACGTATTGAAGGAGGCATCGTAGACCCCATAAAGTATATATATTCTTGATAAGCGCGACGAGACGAGTCAATCTAGCCATGTCCGTATGTCTGTCTGTCCGTCTGTATGTTGTTGCGCATTCTTTTTATTGCAGTTTAATAAAGTGTCAAGATTGTCCCGACACGTCCACTTTTTGGGGTACTTTTGACTTTTTTTATGAAAACTTCTTTATTAAAGTCAATATTAGGTTGAAACGCAATGTGGTGCCTTTTTATGGTCAGCCGCTTTACATACATAGACTAACGGTTGTGGCCCGCCCACTTTTTAGGATAGCACCCATACGAACCTACTACCCACTTTTGACTTTTTGTATGAAAACTTCTTTATTAAAGTCAATATTGGGTTGAAATGCGATATGGTACCATATATGGTGCCCAATACAATGGTGAACTTTGTTCGATATAATAAACAACCAAACCGAATGAAAAATTAAAAGACACATACAAAATATACATATCAGTCTTTCGATTCACTTACTATTCAACATTGCTTGTCTTGTCCAGCACTTTCTCACTGTAGCTGCGGCGCATATACATACATACTAGAGCACAAGCCATCAAATTCTACATACTTATTTTTGGAATAAGAAAGTAAGACTAGAGCGGAGAGAGCCATGCGGTTACTCTCACTTGTACTCATTATAGCTTGTAATCTGGGCAAGCACATCGTTTTTTTTTTTGAAATGTGTTGCTTTGATGTCTTTGTTCATATGAAAACGAAGACATGCAAGTTTATAAATAGCTTGTTTACCTTTTCGAATGCATTTATTTTAATTTTTTTTTGTTTTATGCTATCAAGGCTTGTAGCCCATCGTGGAACACCCATATTCAATTATATTATTTAAGCAATTTGAGCTAAAATTTTTGTTTCAAGTGTTCAAGTGTCTGAGCGTCGATTTATTCGGTGAGTGAATTGAAGAAATGCTGAGAGCCAAACTAAATACGAATTGTGCATGTCTCAAGCGACTCATTATCCGGTTCGAAGGACCAACATGTTTGAGTAATCGATCGATGTTAGTGAACTGTTTTTGAGGAACTTTAGAGGCACTAAAGCAGATGCAAAGCTTGTTTGGCCGTTATTAATCATTAGTTAGTTAGTTAGTAAAACGTTATTTATTTTGTTCTTAACTCCGATTTGGAATTATTGTTATTCGTTTTAAAATATTAAAGTTAAATTTAGAGCGTAGATCTGCTGTTGTACGAGTATCTGTCGTTGATATTAACTTGAATTTTGTATTACATACATACCAACATTATAGATATGTATCTCATACTTATAATATTAAAGATATGATATTGATTGCTATACACTGTCAACGACAGCAGCATTGAAGATGACGCGACGCGCAACGCATTCAAATATTTAACAAGAAACTAATAAGTACGAAAAGTATTTGAATATTTTGCATAATTTTATAACGTAGATATGTATTTTCGTTGTGAAAGAGATATGTACCTCAAATACATAATCCCACAAACACAATACAAACATATATGAATTCTTAGCTGCTATCGCAAAACTCGTCCTCGTTCTTCGTAAGCACTTGACTGCAGCAAAAAAAAAAAAAAAAAACGAAAAAAGACCGCTGGAGTCGAGTGTGCTCGACTTCAAAATACTCTGTATTTTGTTTAAGACTACTTATGTGAACTATAGATTATATACTTTACTAGTAGGTCCCCGCGATGTTGTACGCGGCCCTCCCCTTTCCACTGCCACTCATTCCCCCTGTCACTCCTTCGCCCTTCCCCACCTTCCACATGCTCCTTCTTACTGAAACCAAAAAAAAAAAAAAAAAATGGAAGGAAAATTAATAAATCCAAAAAATTTTCTGTTTATTCAATCGCCACTTCACAGGAGTACCCACGGGACTATTTTGAATATTGCCACAAAATTTGATCAAAATCGGTTGAGCGGTTTCGGAGTCTATAGGGAATATACATACATACTTCCATTTTTATATATATAGATTGGAATATTTTATTAGAATTGATGATAATTTAGAACTAATTAAAAATAAAAGCAAAAACATTTTCATACAGAAATACAAAAATGGCCATGCAAACCTGTTGCATGGTGCTACCCTTTTAAGTGTAGTTTTGACCTGTAGTTTTCATATTAGCTATCTGAAGGTAAAAAAGAGTTAATATCCAAACTGGACTTCCTCTATCTCTTATAGTCTCCGAGTTCTGTACGTTCAAACAGGCGGTCGGACGTATGGCTATACATATATATCGACTCGTCTTCCGAAGCTGATCAAGAATATATTCTGTCAAAAAAATTGTTCCGGGAATTGATCATTAAAAAATCCCGTTTAAAGGCATTGTCACTAAGTTGGTACAACTGTGCTCTATACTGGAGTTTGAGCGCCATATGTCATTTAGTTTGTTTACAGAACACAATTTGTCAGTACATCTCAATTGTGTTTTGCGAATTTCCTTCAAAAACTCCCGACTCCATATTCATAAAACGCATTGTAACTGGTAATGAGGTATGGATTTGCGAGTTTAAGATGCAAACCAGTCAACAAGCTTCAGAAGGGCGGCTTCCAACTAAGCCGAAACCGAAAAAAAAACACGTCAAAGTCGTTCAAAAGTCAAGGTAACTGTTGACTGCTTTTTCTTCGATTATCGCGGTGATTTGATTGTGCACTCGGGATTCTTGACAGTAGGTCAGACGATAAATAAAGCATATTATCTGAGCATTATGCAGCGTTTGAGAGAGCAAATTTGTTGAGAAAGTCCAGAAAACTTTTCGATTTTCGTACCATCTCACAAGGCTGTCACTGTGAACGATTTCTGACCCAAAAACTCAACAAAGATCATCGAACAACCACCGTATTCAGCTGATATGGCTCCGGCCAACTTTTTTCGCTTTGCAAAACTGATATTATCACTTCAAGGCAATCGTTTTTAGTCGATGGAAGACATAAAAGAAAATTCGCGGCGTGAACTGAAGTCGATTTCGGAAAACACGTTTAAAAAATGTTCTGATGTTTGGATTATACGTGTATTATTTCGGGAGGGAACTACATTGAAGACGATACAATGAATTTGTAGTATTTTGTTGATCAAGGTCAGACGATAAACTGCCACGCCGCTTGCTACCTGTTACATACATTTGCACAAACTTAATATACACTTTAACCATATGGATATGGAGGGTATTTAAAAAAAACATATATATATATATATATATATATATCAAATTGCTCAGCTGTGCGCCACGAAAAACGTGCATAAAGACAAAAAAAAAATGAAGAAGCAAGGGAACAAGATGGTGACAACATAGACGACTATGACGGCGTTACACCAATGCCTTCGTCAACGCCATTTTGATTTTGTGGTTCGCCGCCATTGCCAACGTTGACGCAATTTATAAGTTGCTGTCATAAAATTTGTGCTTTATGCTTGCATTTATATATCTTTTTTTTTTTTTGTTGGCTCTTTCCAGCTACTGTGTTTTATTCTTTGGATTTTGCTTTTTGGTCCTTGTGCGTTTCATAAAAAAATCATATATACAATATACGATATACAATATATATATATATATATATGTATTTTTTATTAACAACGTGTGAACTTATTGAAAATGGCACAAAATAAAATAAAAATGCCGGCTAGCTCAAAAGAAATGAAGCTTGATAGAGCGTATTAGACAAGAAGAGATGAGATGAGATGCGATGCGATGCGATGGGATGGGATGAGGGAACACTACCTACATACAAATAGGTATAGAGTGATAGAACTAAGTTAACACTGCACAAGTTGCGCAACTGCTTACTTTTATTTATTTATTTTTTTTTTTTATGGTTTTTAAGGCTGCTACTACTGCTGCTGCTGCTTACTTGAATATGTATAAACAAGGTCTGACAATAATTGTACAATAATTGTAAAAGTGTGTAGTTGCGTTTAGATACTAGAGCGTTACGCAAAACATGCGTTTGGTAAATACTTACAAAAATCTCGATTCTTTTTTTGCACTTGTTACTTTAAAAAGTATATGTACAACTGCATCATTCATACATACTAGAGCTCAAACCATAAAAATCTACATATGTACATATTTTTGAAATAACAGGACAAGCGGGCAGAGAGAAATGCAAAATAATACGAGTATACCCAAGCATATATCGCTAGTTTACTCATATTTGTTCTCATTAGAACTTGTTCTCTGCGCAAGCATTTGGTTTTTTTAATTAAGCGCACAGTGCTTGTTTAGTTGTTTTGGGTCATACGAAAACGAAAGGTAATTCTATAAATGCATTTTATAATGCATTTCTGCAAGGCTTTACTAAATATACATTTAAGTATCTATAGAGCTCTGCTATTTTATAAGCTAGTAACATGTAAGGATAGGCCTACAGGTTGCCACTGTTTGCAAGTTACCAGCACTACTGCATTTTAACATTCTAGCACTATCGTAAGAGAAACCTCGACTAACATTGACGCCACAAGTGTATTTGTCACTGTTAAATTACTTCTGTAGCGGACAGAAGACGCAATAACACAGTAATTTCTGAACAAAGTATGAAATATCTTTTTTTTTTTTAAAACTGAAAACTTAAAAATGTATTGGCAATTTTTTTTTTTTTCATATATATTCCAACATGGCGTCAAAATGGAGGTTAGCATCCTTTTTTGCTTGCAGGTTGCCACCTCACTTTCTCTCTTTTTCGCTTATATACATATATATATAAATGTACATATATGAATTCAAATGATTTCTAGCTCAGTATTGTTTATTTTTTTTCTTTGTATATGCACAATACGTTGATTTTATAACGAGTTATGAAAAAAAAACTCTGGGTTGTCAACCGGCAAGCTAGTTTCCTAAAATTTTTTATATAGGCTTCAGTTTTATTTGTCTTCAACAAGATTTAAGAGACTGTTTTCTAACTCCTAACGTTTAAATATTTGTTTATGCATTTTAGCTGACTCAAGAAATATTTTTTGGAAATACTATTTATCTCAATGCAAAGAGAGATTAATAACCACTTTTTGGTACATAGATAATTGTTTTAGCTCAGCTAAAAAGTTCTCATAAGTCGCACTTTGCATATTGTTGCTACTTCTCTCATGCTTCTAAGGACATCTTCCTAAATTTGTTAAAATGTTTGAAACTATTATATCGAAATTTTCTGACTGAACTTTTGACTGCTCCATCAATAACTTGGCATGGTTACCGAAGTCTCTGACTGTGCGTTTGCGTGTGTGAGTGTGTGTGTGTGTGTGAAAGTATCTGTATCTATATGCTGTCCATAGACTTCTAAGTAAATAAATACGTGCGTTGAATGCATTCAAGTTGATCTAATGACTATGAACGTGCGTTGATTTTGCAATTGTCTAACACGACAAGAAATAATCGCTAGAGACAATGCTGGTGTACCTCGTCGTCCAATGGATAGCCTATGATGAGTATGTTGGAACATAGTATATTTATGTTCGATTTGTGCTTATAAACGCAACAACAATGCTTAAATTGAATTAATTTTTGCATTAAGCATCAAATATTGAGTTTCAAAGAAGAATTCGCAAAACTGAATCAAAAAAGGTCACCAGACTATGATAAAATAGACGGAAGAGTTACGAAAATGTGTATTCAATTTTTAGCACTAATTTACAATGCGATTTTGAGGATGGATCACTTTCCTACACAATGGAAATGTGCGGAGGTGATAATGATTCCAAAACTAAACAAGCCTGAAAATCTTCTCTCGTCCTACCGTCCTATTAGCTTGCTGGTGACATTCTCCAAAGTATTCGAAAGAATACTTATGAGTAGATTGTTACCAATTTTGGATGAATACAATATAATACCGGAACATCAGTTTGGGTTTAGGAGAGGTCATGGGACTCCAGAGCAATGTCATCGTATAGAGTATATAAATACAAGTGGATTCGAGAAGAAACTGTATTCTGCGGCAGTATTCTTGATATACAACAAGCATTTGACCGAGTGTGGCATCCATGCATGTTATATAAAATGAAAAAACTGCTTCCTGCTCCATTTTTCCTCTTATTGAAATCGTATCTAAGCAATCGACACTTTTATGTTCAAATGGAAGGAAAAACATCGAAACTATATAGTAGCCATGCTGGTGTTCCACAGGGCAGTGTTCTGGGACCTGTCCTTTACACAATATTCACTTACAAGGCTTACAAGGCTATTTTAAAGCCTGTGTGGACATATGCTATCCAATTATGGGGAACTGCAAGCCAATCAAATATTGAAATTCTTCAACGATTACAGTCCAAAACGCTTAGACTTATTGTCGACGCCCCCTGGTTTGTGGCTAATGACCAAATTCACAAAGATTTAAATATTCCATACATAAAAGACGAAATACGTAGAATAAGCACAAGGTATGTTGAGAGACTACACGATCATTTAAATTTTTTGGCAATAGGCCTACTAGATAATAGCGATACAACTCGAAGACTTAAAGGAAATCATGTGTTAGATTTACCTTTTAGAGATTAAATTTTGTATATATTGTAAATAAACTTTTAATTATAGAATTTTGAATATAATAGCTGTTCTCACTGGAGTACAGCTATTTCTGTTATATTATGAACTTTCAACTAATTTACTTATTGTCTTATTGATAGATTGTTCACACTATTGAGGTTGTTCACTATATCAACGTTAAAATTTTTTGTTTTATTTGCTCAAAATACACTTTGTGTGTATATAAATTCAAGAGATCATTAAAATAAATTAGTAGGAAAACATAAATGTCTGCTTATTGAAAGAATTGGCAAATAGACGTTTGCTTCTTGCGTTCACAAAATTATTGTTGAACCGCTTTTTCGCGTAGACTAGGCAGTGCTTGTATACCAGCATAATCAGTACTGTTCTCCTCAGTCCATGCGTTAGCTTTATCGGAACTTTCAATAGCTTCATTAGCTTTTACAGGATTTATTTTACTTTTGTTTCCTTAATACTGGTTTGTAACTTTATTGCCTTTTCCTTCAGCATTTCCCCACTGAGTGAAAAGTATTTTTTTTCGCGTTGCTCCACAAACCAGCTGTATATTGCTTTCTCCATGCTTGAATACTCGCATTTTCGAAGAGTCTTTCTCTGAGAGAGTTTATGTTACGTTTCCTTTTGTTTATTCCCGAAATAGTTGATTTAGCCAGCCACTCCATATATTTTTGCCAAAGATGAAATGCTAACTCCTTTTCGAATTTTTTCAACAATTTCCAACTTTTCCTTTAACGAAAGGAATTTCCGCGACGACATGATCCCACTATGAATTTTTTAGACACATAAAATACACTTTTAAATACTCATAACGAAAGCCCACTTCACATCACAAACGGTTTGCACTCGACAAAAAACATAACCACTAAGGTCAAAAAACAGCTGATTTTGTAACAATCAACAGCAAAAGTACAAATTTGGGCAATAGCCTCTTTCATTTTTGATTCCTTCTTGTGTTTTTTGTTGCTTTTTGCTTGAAATTGCTTTCAAAATTTTGTTCACTATTTAGAGGTTTTCGATTGTTCACTATTTAGTGTACGCCATGTAAAAATTTGGGTGTTCACTATATCGAGGTGTTCACTATACCTTGACACGACTGTATACATAAATATATATTTAGTATAGTAGTAGTAATTAAATACATTTTATTGCTTCAATCAATATTTCTCTTTGAATTTTTTTTAATAATTTCATTGAAGAGTTTTTTTTTTTTGATTGCATACGTTAAGCCTTTGCTACACAAGCAAAATTATAAAAAAAAAAGTTAAAAAGAATTTACGCATAATATTTTTTTTAATACAATTTATAATGTTCATGCTATAAAAATTTCACTGCCTATTAAATGATTGCATATCAAATTCACGTATGTATATGAAATTGCTTCATTTTAATACGCTTTATAGATAGTGTGCAAGGGCTATAAACAGTTTGTCTGATAGTTTGTAACGCATTGATCGCAATGTATAGCAGACTGCATAAAGTATATTTCATACACTTTATCTGCAGAGGGAATAGCAGAATCTAACTATTTAAATGTGAATGCTTTATCTATATTACATATAGTCAGTCTTCAAAATCTGTTCGTTCATACGAACGAGCATGTCTAGGTATATCGACTCGACTTTTGATGCTGATTTACTTTATGGATTCCTGGCCGGCCTCCTTTTTGCTGTTATATACATTTACACAAATGTAATATACGTTTCTACCCTATGGGTAGAGTGTACAGTAGAAGTAGTAATCATGAAAACTGATAACATAACTGTAATACTAGTGTACATATTATAGTACTTAGCGCGTTTCGAAGTTGCCACTTCTATTTCCGGTAGAAGTAGAAGTAGAAGTGGCATATCTTCAAATGATTGTTCAAATTTTCAACTATGTTTCGAAAAAGCTTTCTTCTTTTGAGTCTTAAAATTCTGTTGGAAGTCTTATTCTCTAAAATGTACCATATATGAGAATAGTTCCAGAAGTACTTGAACAAATATGTATATTATTCAAAGTATTGTTCATCGCTGGCCACAACTTTTTCCCATCTTTCTGGCCATTTTCGGATACCAGCTCGGAAGAACGACTCGTCTTTTGAGGCAATGAAGTGAACTTCTGCTAGGACAGGCCATGTGTCATCGACCGGAACAAGTAGTAGTCGGAAGCAGCGATGTCTGGAGAATACGGCTTGCCATTTCAGCTTTTCCAAGTAGGTCTTGACCGGTTTTCCGTTGTCATGCTACAATATCACTTTGTTGTGACTTTCTTCGTATTCCGGCCGTTTTTGCTGCAGTTCGCGGCACAAACGCATAAGTTGAGTTCGATAGCGTTTCCCCCGTGCGCGTTTCGTTTCATTCGGTTTTAGTAGATAACGCCGCACGTAGTAGATAACGCAAAGGCACTGGTCCCACCAAATACAGAGCATTAGTTTCATGCCATGAATATTCGGCTTTGCAAAGGATGCTGATGACTGTCCGGGCAAAACCCATGACTTTTTGCGCTTGGGGTTGTCATAATGTCGTAAATTTGACGTCGCGCGTCTTCAACTCGTATGGCATCCAGTTTCCTTGCTTTTGAATGAATCCCATGGCTTTTAGACGTTTGCTGACTGTCGACTCTTCCACTCCCAATGATTCGGACAACTTCTGAAGCGTTTGACATTGAGCGACATAGAGCAAAAATTCCAATTCTTCGTCTTCAAACTTTTTGTGATGAGCCACCACAAGCGTTTTAAAGCGTCCAAACCACCTCCGACACGATTGTTCAGATAGAGCATGCTCGCCGTAAACTTCCACACTTTTCTTCATATTAAAGTAATGAAGAAGAACTCCCCACTACGAAATTAGACATGTTCGAGGCAATATTTACTATTGTTGTTTACGTTTCAAACAAATGTCACAAGTTGCCATAGACGCTCATTGAATATAGTTTTTAGCGGCAAGAAATTGGAAACTCGAATATTGGTTCATATGCTAGTAGTGGCCTCTAGTGTGAAACGCTCATTATTAATTCAAGTTCCCACAATAACTTACACTTTTCTCAACGATGTTAGATACTCTTTTTTATAGTGATAATCGTCGAGCTTCTCAAAATAGTTTTTAACCACAGACTCCATCTCTTTGTTTTTGGCAAACATTATGCCACCGAACCATTTTTTCAAGTTTAGAAACAGAAAATAGGCCGCGGCGGGAGCGTGAGGAAGCAAATCGAATTTTTTAACTCTTTGATTTTGAACATCGTGATAATGGATGTGCATTGACTTGATTAAACAAAATTTCCTTTTCTACCAAATGAGAAATCACGGCACCCATTGTAGATCACTTTTTGAAATGCGTAACAAGTCTGTTAGCTCGCGAACTATCAATTGATGGTCATCCAATACTATTTTGTTGATTTACTTTAACATATTTTGCATGTTGCTCGAAGTAATTTAATTAAATAATTTTATTAAAAATGAATGAATCGTATAAAATTGTTGCTTTACAAGAGCTGCATGCTAAAAATTTTACTGGTTTGTCATGCTCAACGGTAGCTGTCACAGAACAATTGTCATTTAATTTGAATTTAACATCAAATACCACAAAAGAAATACGCTATACATAGAAATATAGGTTTTCGCTATTTATATGATTTTTCAACATTTTGTGATGAGTATAAAAGTCATATACACGTGCTCACTTGTTCGCACTCTCGTTTACTTTGAAAAATGTAAAAAAATTGTCTTTCAATGTCATAATTCAAGTAACAGTACACTGCACTCACATTGTTTATTCTTCCTGCCGACTGTGCTTCTCTCTGACTATGTTTTTCTCTTTTCATCTCTCTCTATCTCTCTCTCTCCCTCTCTCTCTCTCTCTCTCCCTCTCTCTCTCTCTCTCTATCGCTCGCATATAAGGGGCTTAAACACTTACTGCAATTAGTGGAATCAGACACCGAAGAGCCATTGCCTAAAATTGGTAAAGCATATCAAAGACTTTTCGCTTCGTATAAGCTTGACTGCAATTGTTTTATTTGTTATTTTACAACACTCTAAAGTTTGTATAGAGTTTTATTTATTTAAATACGAATATATTTAAACTTTTATTTTTTTACCTGTGCTACGCTTACTACTATTTGCCTCTTTACAAATGAACATTTTTTTTTTCATTTATAAAAACATCAACTTACTTGTAAAAGCAGTATTTCGAATACATATTGACATACGAGAACCAACACTTTCACTTTTATTTTTTTTCTACAATATTAAAAATCTTTTTCATTAAAATTAAAATTAAACCGCTTAAAATTCGGTTTAATTTTAATTAAAATGGCTCACTGCTGCGGATAGACTCGAATCAATGCCAGCACCCATTTTTTTCTCTCTTTTGGTACGTCCATTATCAATCAATAATCTTCGGTAAAGCTGTCGGCGTAGACCTATTGAGATGTGCCTCATAATAGACATATGTTTAGAACAGTTATCGCATGTATACTATAACAATAAGCAACATAAACATCTACAAGTGCCAAAATTTCTGCGATTTAACAAATATAGCTACCATACACCTAAATCTTAATTGCACTTATAATTCACAAATAGTTTTTACATATTCTTAACAAAGAAACAAAGTTAAAAAACTGGCGTAAAACACCAGCGTTGCCGAGCTGTGTAAAGTATTAAAGCTTCGATTCCGTCAAAGTTAAAATTTTTGTTGTTTTTAATTTAAAACCGGCTAAAATTTGTATGCACAAGAGCCATTTTCCTAATGATTGCCTGCCTGGCTGCCTGCCTGCCTGCCTTTAGGCATTGTCTATCTGTGCACAGAGTTAATTAAGTCAAAACGCATTTGTAGTTGTAGTTAATATAAAAGAGATTTTTAAAGTATATGTACGAATATATAGCCACTTGTATTTAATTATATATTTTTTTTCTTTTTAATTAATTAAAATTAACAAAGCTTTTGTACTATACATACCTATTACAAATGGTGTTAGAAGCATGGTGTCACATTAGTTTGAAGCAAAGTTTTAAGTTTCAAGTGAAAAACAAGAAATCAAATTATCAACCCGACTCAATTCTGTGTCTCTACAACACTAGCAACTCTTTAAATTTTAATATCGCTGCAATTCCAAAGCACATTGCATGCGAACAGGTCGGTTTACGCAACAACAACAAATGACAGCGTTGCCAACACAACAACTCTGCGTAGCACAAAACTCGTCTGTACACAAAAACTGTTTTCTATGAAATCATGGAGATTTCTGTGACACCTACGGAATTTTTTAGAGAAATTCAAATAACCGGACAGATTTTTGTCTAGAGATTTCTGTGACACCTGCGATAGTGTGAAATGGTATTATCAGTTTGCCTGAAAGTTTGTAACGAATTAAAGGAGGCATCGTAGACCCCATAAAGTATATAAATTCTTGATCAGCTTGATGAGACGAGTCGATCTAGCCATGTCCCTCTTTATGTTTGTCTGTCTCTCTGTATGTTGTTGTGCATTTTTTGGGGACCAATTTTAATGCTATCCAGTTGAAATTTTGCACATACACTTATTTATTGCACTTTTATAGAGTGTCAAGATTGACCCGCAGCGCCCTTTTTTGGGGTAGCCCCCAAGCGCCTACTTTTGAATTTTTGTATGAAAAACTTCTTTATTAAAGTCAATATTAGGTTGAAATGCAATGTGGTGCCTTTTCATGATCAGCCGCTTAGCATACATAGACTAATGGGCGTGCCCCGCCATTTTTTGGAGTACTCCCCATACAAAGATACTGTCCAATTTTGGGTTTTTGTAAGAAAAACTTCTTTACTAAAGTCAATATTAGGTTGAAATGCGATATGATGCTATTTTATAGACAGCTGGTTAAGCTATATAGACTAATGGGCGTGGCCCGTCTACTTTTTGGGATAGCCCCCATACAAACTCACCAGCTTGAAATTTGATTTAAATTACATATACAAATAGGCGTGTCCCGCCCACTTTTTGAGGTAGGCCCATATAAACCCACAGCTCACTTTTATGCATTTGCATGGAAACGTCAATATCAACTTGAAATTCGATATAGCGGCATCTTACACATCTACAACATCTAATAGTGGGCGTGTACTGCCCACCTTTTGGAGTAGCCCCAAACAATTTAAGCCTCCACTTTTATGTTTTACAATACTATTTGAAATTTCGTGTGAATGGTATTAGAGCTTCGGTTCAACCGAAGTTACCGTTTTTTCTTGTTGTTTATTCACAAAGATACACACGATCAGTGCTAAAAAATCCCATACCTTTTAATAGTAGCTCCAAATTGTTCATTGGTACGAAATGACACTTAAGTGATAGCTGATACTAACTAATGTCGACCTTTTCTTATCGATTATTAGTAAGGCATGTCAAAACTATTTGAAAATGAACTCTTCCAAAAGTTCTGTTTACTTTGAAACTCACCCTATATAGTGCTCATGCTGCAGCCATGCTGATGTGCGTTCTCCTCACTGCCGTGCACTGTGTTTTTAATTTTTGGCTTGTGTATTTTTGAGTTGCAAAATTTAGCTCAAAAAAATTCATTTTTAATTAAATTATTTACAAAAAAAAAAAGTAACGCAACAACTTAAAAAAACTTGCATACTTTTGGGGCGCGTGTACTTTAAGCAGTGGGGCGGCATATAGAAAAATATAAACGAAAATAAATAATAGAAACGTCTCAAATTCAATTTCAAGTTGTCACAAACGGCGAAAAAAAAAACAAAAAAACAAAAAGAAAAATTAAATAAATAAATTTGAAATCAAATCAAAATTACAATGCAGCACAAAGTTACCCAGTTCGCTTTGCAATTATTCAAGTGTCTGTTTGTATTTATGTTGTTGCTTGGTTGGTAGGTTGGTTGCCTGCTTTTATATACGAATATATGACAACGTTCTGTCAGTTTCTGTCTTTTTGATGGCGGTTTGTTAACAAACTTTGCTTTGTTTAGTCATTCATACAGCTGTGTGTGTTTTGCTAGTATTTTTCTTTTTAAATATTTTTTTTTCTTTTGTATTTATTTATTTTTTATATGCAAATTATTGCGTTGAAATAACATGCAAAGACAACAACATACAAAAAGTTCTAGCATACAAAAAAAAGCAAAAATATTTTTCAACCACAAATTTTTTTCTATGCAAATTGTTTGCAAACAACGTCGTCAGATACAGATATATATTAGTGTGAGAAATATTTTAGAATCGAAATCACACACAGAGATAGACACGCAGATATGTACATTCAAGCGCAAGTCAAGAATGTTGGTTTGACTGTCTTGGATTATGACGTCAAAGCCAAATTGTGCGCCAAGCAGATTTTGTCTGTCTTTTTTTTCGCATTTTTTTTTTCTTCTACATAATACACTATATAATATATATATATATATATATATATATATATATATATATATATATATATATATATATATATATATATATATATATATATATATATATATATATATATATATATATATATATATATATATATGTAAGTATGTCTTATCATAGCTCTTTCAGCATGTCTGCTGCCATTTGCCAAGCACGCAGCACAATGAAAGACTTGCTTAAGTTAATTTCTATGTGCGAAAAGTTTTTACGCGGTGACGTCTTAACAAATGTCTTTCAAATGTCGATTCGATTTGAATTGAATTGGCACGAATTCCAGCTTTCAGACAGAGTTCTCTGTGTGTGTGTGTGTGTGTGTGTGTGTGGGGTAGGGGGTGGTGGTAGGGGGGTGTAGTTTGGTTCGATGTGTGAAGGCTTTAAGATTTGCTTATACTAATTGCTTTCTGCCATACATTTGTTTAATTCTTTTAAAAATGAACGCATTCAAAATTTCCAAATTTGTGAAATTATTTTATGAAAATATGCAGTAACAAAAACTACTAGTATAAATATATTATATATAATACTCTACACACTTTGTATATTGAGTAATATTATTAGTTTGTTGTAAAGTCTTAACACAACGAATCA
>JAWNNQ010001194.1:107500-170000 GCA_035044765.1 Leucophenga montana | reverse complement strand
GGCTTTTCTTTCTCTTCTTTTTGCTCTAGTGTCTACTTGTAAGAAAAATTATGTATGTTTCCTGTTATGTGTTTTTTTTTTAGTTTTGTTATTATTCATATTTCGCTGTCTCTATTACCAAGTGGTAGTGCCTAAGACTGTGCAGCGTTTATTACAGACACTCAGTCAGACAGACAGACAGACAGACAGACAGACAGACGGACAGACAGTCATGCATGTGTGCACTTAATTTTTGCATTGGGCATTATTTACTCCCATTTACACACATAAGCGCATCGTTGTCATCCACAGCAATAAAGGGACGATTACAAATGAAGAAGAAGAAGAAGATGGCCATGTTCGTAATCAAGCGCATACAGTCTGTTGGTATGTCCTTAACATGCACACACATACAGATACACACGCACACAGTCAAACAGACATTTGAGTTGTATGTGCTTCGTTGGTTTGTTGGTTGGTTGGCTGGCTGGCTGGCTGGTTTGGGTCGTTGCAATTTCAGCGGTCATGAATAACGTTGATGACATGCTAACGCTTTCCATTGCCAACGTCAACGTCATAATCATCGTTACCATCACCGTCACCAAGACGAAGAAGAAGAAGTAGAATGTTGCTTCTGCAGTACCGGCCCACTACCGCCGCTGCTGGTGCTGGTGCTGTTGCTGCCACTGACTTTGCTGCCACTGAATTTTCGCAATAATAAACGACGTGCCGTGCGTATTG
Source organism: Leucophenga montana (assembly GCA_035044765.1). Taxonomy (NCBI): domain Eukaryota; kingdom Metazoa; phylum Arthropoda; class Insecta; order Diptera; family Drosophilidae; genus Leucophenga; species Leucophenga montana. The sequence continues at coordinate 169,280 of JAWNNQ010001194.1, read as the reverse complement.
CTGAATGTGAGGCATGCAACACTTGAAAGCGGTCTGCACTGCACTACTGTGGCTAATAAAGGGTGTTTTTTATTTTTTTTTTTGTATTTTTTTTTTTGTAATTTTTTTTTAAAACTATAACTTTGAATTGAATTAAAATACTGAGGTTGCATAATTTCCAACTCAAAACAGTTTATTTTATGAAATTAGTGTTTAAGTATGATTTTTGGCATGTGGGCACATTCGGGAAGTGCAGAGTGTAACTGTTGCTAAAATGATCCATGGTTAATCGAATTGGAAGTCGCTAGCATGGAAGTCGTTGTTTTGGCGCAATAAATTCATTATAATCAAGGAATCACACAAACTTGGTATTTCGTGCTTAAATAACAAAAAAGTTTTTCGTAAAAAAAAAAAAAAGAAACAATCTAAAATTGGGAGTATATTTGTTTACAGTGGAATTTGCAAGCTCATATCATTCATATACGCTTAATTTGAACAATGATTAGTAAAGTCTAATAGGGCCTTTCCATTGGGCACAACATACTCAACTGTTTCGTTTTTCACTGGCAAATACACGTATGTTCGTTATCATTGACATGTGAGTGGCAAAATGATGCTCGTTTTATTTCAATACATAAGCTGTTTGTGATGATGCTAATAAATCGTTCATTTAATCGTAGTAAAACGTGATTCTTTCGAGGCGGAGCATATTGTGAATTTGAAGAATTTTGGCTAGTGAAAAAGCTGTATTAATATAGAACGGCGCAGACAGATAAATTGAGTTCAAGTTTATGTTTATTATTGCTATTTTATCTGTATCTGCAATATAGTGCAGCATCTATAACTGTGTCTATATATATAATTTGAAGATGCTTTTTTCGTTAAACTGAAATTGCTGTTCTCTCACATTATGTTTGAGCGATACTAAAAGTCTTTAATGCATATTTGTGTCTATAGTATATCTGCACTTTATTCTGCATTAAAAGCGTCACTTAAAGTGGAATTTTATTTTCGTTCAGTCGATATCTATCTGTCTCTCTGTCTGATTTTCTTTTCGTTTTATCACTTTGCGTTGCTGCTGCTCGGCCGCATTTTCTTAAGTACATTGTGTGTGTGTGTGTGTGTGTGTATATGTAATTCTGATTTGCCATACTACAACAATTCAACTTGCCATATCCGTTCTGACCCCAACAGCAGCGGAGGCAACAACAAAGCTGCGCTGCTAATGCCGCATTTACTTTCCACTTTCAAGGCATGCCTCTCACAAACTCGTACACACACACACACACACACACACACACACACACACACACACACACACACACACACACACACACAAATAGCTGGCATATATAGCATTGCTTTTTTATTGAAAATATTTCTGCATTGTGTATTGGAAGAAGAATGCCGTTTTTATATAAAATGCCTTTTCAAATAATAAATGAAAGCGAAAGCAAAATCCATTTGTGTATTGTTGAAGGCTTTACAGCATAAAGCATAAATACTACTTATATCTGTCGTCACCTCATCCTTTTTTCAACACAGTTTTATTTTCATTTTATTTAAAAGTTATGATATCATAAAAGAAATTTTATTTACAATTGATTTGTGTAGAACTGAATTTGGGCCCATTGTTGGGTGTTGCTAATTCTTAAAAAATTAAAGGGTTTTAATCAAAATGCTATGCAGCGAAGTCAATGAAAGTATGCTACAAAATATATGCTTGAAAAATAAAATTCTAGCATATTTTTAGGCTGTATATTTGTTAATATTTTGAATAAGTTTCTTTATTTGTTACAGTCGGCTTTTTGTGTTTAATTTCTTTTTAATATTTATTTGTTAAATTTAGTGTAATAGGCACTCTACATCGGCCAATAATCTTCACAAAAACAAGCCAAACGCAAAAAAAGCAAACATAATTTTGCCACTCACATGTTAACGAGAAAGCATATATTGCCAGTGGAAAGCAGAAATATTGAGAATGTAGGGCTTAATGGAAAAAGCACTATTACACTATATGCCAATATTCTATATGATGTCTTATAAATGAAATATACATATGTATATTTCAAAATTTCAAAAACTTTTGTATCAACCTTGTATAATATACGATAGATAAATTCATATGGCATATCATACTTTCTGGCATTCAATTTTAAATGCTTTCATACGCCTTTGCCTTGTCGTCGTCATCATATTGGTACAATCGTGGTTTCCTTTAATACTACGCACGGCACACTGCTTCACAGAGCACCCTACTCAAAAGTACTTTTTCATCTTTATATACTTTATATTATCAATAAATATACTTTTTACCGAACTGAAAAAAAAGCAAATGAATGAGCGAGTTGTGAGCAATACTCAGCAGCGTGCATTGTATTCGCAAATGTGTCTCCGTGTGTATGTATGTGTATGTTCGTGTGTGTGTGTGGGTGTGATGTGGCAATAAAGGACATCATAAGCGTGTGGCATATTTTTCAGCTTATAAGTAAAATAGAATTTCTTTTGCCGCATTTGCTTTTCATTCATGCATTCATCAGACTCAGTCGTCGTTCCTCAAGTAGTATATATTTTTAAATACACATATATGATTATTTCGTTTCCTTTATGTTTTGTTGTTGTTGTACATATACGATAAATAAAAATAGACATCATTTTTTTATATTTGGGATATATTTAGCTTAGTTGCCTAATATTTATACAAATAGGTGCTCTTGTTGAGTGTATCCTTCGCTTTGTTGCTATTGTTGATTATTATTACAGACAGACAGACAGACAGACAGACAGATAGACATGCATACTTAGTATGTATTGTAATTTATATGAGTTAGTTAAATGCGCATATTAAATTAGTTTAATATACAGTTAGCTAGAAGCGACATACATGCCTCGCTAATGCTAATGAGGCCCCAAGGTTGGGCGCCAAAACATATACATACATATAAACTACATTTATACACATATTTAACACCTTTGCGCCATTTAATTTGAGCATTGGACGGACACACGCGAAACACATCGCCCGCCATTATTCATATTATTCACGTTAGAGCAATTTGCTTAATAATTTTAAACGCGCGTTGAACGCTTAATTTTAATTTAATTATTTACTGCATATCTCGTAAGGCGCATGGCAGAGTTAAACTGTGTATGTGTGTGTGCGTGTATGTGTGTGAAAAGGGAAGCATGCAAACCACAAACCGGTCACAAGCTGTTAGTCAAAAAACTATATATACATACATAGGAAGGTAGTCCGATAAGTTTCCCGTAAAATCATATCGTTTTGTCAATATTAAATGACAGCTTTTGCGTAGAGATCTGCACCTACTGGTGTAGGAATTTACGTCACAAGCCAAGTTGTTGTTTGCGAAAGGACGAGTTCTTGTGCGCGGCTCGGATTGAAGGCCGCACACTCTCACGGACAGAGACAATTTTTTCGAAAAATCTTGCGTTTCGTTGGTATTTCACTGCTATTGAAGCTACGGTTGCACGGAATTTGACTTTGTTTCTTATTGATTTTTTTTTTTTTTTTTAATTTGTTTTTTTGTTGAACTAAGCAATCGTTGCAAAGTTTGTGACATATCAATATTAATATTAAAAAACGTTTATTCGAACAAGAAGAAAACGAGTAACAAGAAAACGAGTAACAAGAAAACGCGCAACGATGCAACGTAACGTTAAACAAATCGCAAATGGGGGAACTGGTCAGCAAGGGGTAAAAAAAAATAGTTCATTTCATGTGTATTATCTTGACCTGTGCCGGCAAAAAAATCGGCCACCTTTGAATGATATTCGTTTGAAGAGTAACGCAAACACTAGGGAACTGGTATTCTGGGGCGATAGATTGAGCTTCCAAGACTGGCTTTTGGTAATTGAGGCGCTGCATAGTGATGAAGTGTTGGAGATGATTTCGTTGCGAATGCGTAAAAACAATGGATCAATACATGAAGAATACGATACCGATAAAAAAGCTAAGCTCTTCAAACAGAAACCGCCCATTTATACGAAGTACGTTTTTGCCGCACTAATCGAGGCTGTTGTTAATTGCATTAAATGCAACAAGAATCTTAAAGTGCTTAGAATGGAATGCATGCCGTTGAGTGTAAAATATATGGAACCGCTAGCAAAAGCGCTGACCTCTAACCCTAGTCTACATGAGATAAGCTTCCATCGTTCATTGATTGGAGATGCGGGTTGCGCTGCACTATGTAATGTAGTGAAGTATCTAAATAATATCGAAAAAATAGATGTGTCCGATTGTAATATAACAATAGTGGGTGCTAAATGCGTGGCCGAAATGATAAAGGTACAAAGGATCAATCGCTATTCCCAGAGCTGGGAGAAGTCGCTGCGCTATTGTGACGTTGATTTCGATTCGATTGCAGGCCTGCGTTGTGTTAACTTAGCGCGCAATCCACAAATTGGTGATGACGGTGTCAAATTCATTGCTAATGTACTTAGTGAGGACATCTGGGTCAAAGTGGTCGATGTGGAGTACTGTGGACTCACCGATAGTGGCGCGCAAGCCATACTGAACTGCTTGATGATCAATAGTACGATTACCGATTTCAGAGTGCTCAACAACGTGAAAATCGGTAAAGCTATGCAATGCAATATACGCGAAATACAGCTCAACAGGGGCAAGCAGAATAATGTCGAGACAGATGCCAACCAAGTCGATGGACCCATCGGCGATATAAAGCCGCTCGGGAAGAACAAGAAATATACTTTTAAACAGCTTACTGAGTATATATTTTGGATGCAGGATCAGCTATACATAGAGCGCACTCTACGCCAACGGGCAAATGTTCTAAATGTCAAAATGAACCATCTAATTGTTACGTATATGCATGTTATGGAGAACGCGGACACGGAAAGTATAGCTATGTGTAAGGATTTACTGCGATCGGTCATCAGCGAGAAGAATAACTTAAATAAGGATATACGTAGCGCTTCAGGTACAAGTTCCGCACACACACAGTCTAGCATGTCGGAAGAACAGTTCATACCAGATGAGTTGTCAGCTGCTAATACGGAACAGCAGAAAGTGCGTAAGGTAAAAAGTGAAATAAAGTACGTTGAACCGCCTAGGAAGGAGCCTTGCAAACATTATGCATCTAAATCATCGGATTATCAGTTGGGCCGTAAATTGATATTGCAAATCGAAACAGATATCGGAGATGGTGTTGTGTCCATGAAGAACAGTCAGCACAAGTCGAAGTACAATTCGCAGGGCTCCAATGCTGCCATTTGCAACCGGAACCACCGTCAGCATTCGAATTATACACAACAGCAGAAGCCTTCTGTTGCCAATTCAATCTACGACAGCGGCAGTGAGTTCACTGAGGTCGATGAAGCAACATTGGTTCAAACGAACCGCAGCATTGCCCAAACTCTACGCAATTCAAACAGAGTGTCACAGACTGTGATGCCACAACAGAGGCGTCGTAAGCCGGTCGAAACGGGCCGGGGTGATGAAGCAACATTGGTTCAAACGAACCGCAGCATTGCCCAAACTCTACGCAATTCAAACAGAGTGTCACAGACTGTGATGCCACAACAGAGGCGTCGTAAACCGATCGAAATGGGCCACGGTGATGGTCCTGCACATTAATCAACAATTATCAGTTACTGCAAAGCCTAACCAGTTAGTCCTTGCAAGACTTTGAACTGCGTTCGAATAGAGTAGAAGAATATAGAAATTGAGTAAAAAAAAAAAAAAAAAATAAGTTAGATTAATAAGATGGCAATTTTATATATTTTTAATATGAACTTGAATTATTGTAGGCTAATACCGATTTCGTACAAAGTTAATGGTTTATATTTGCGGCTGAACATTTTTAAACAGCAAAAAAAAAAGTTTATAATTATATTTTGTTTCTAAATAAAATATATTTTTTTGAACCACCATTTATTTCTTTGCCATCTTTGTAGTTTTAAAATTGAATTTATACTATTGAATAATAATCTAGAGATTCCATTGTCGTCAAACTCTTCACTCAATAAGTCGATGTTTGCTTCAGAACTGTTGCATTTGACGCTATTATATTAAAACCAAAAGCCTTCCAGACAATGTTCATGTACTTCTGCAAACAATCTTTTGTATTTTCCTAGTTTTTGAAGAAGTATGGCACGGTGATGCCCGCCTGTCCAGAAAGCGCATGAAACCGTGTATTTTTCGGAATGTAACGGTAGCTGTTGGATGACCATTGGATATTCCTCGCTCTATTTTGCTTAGTGACAAATCTGACAGAACAAAATCTTGCAAATAAAAACGTGAATCAACTTCCAACCGGTCAAGCGCTCAAACACTGAACTCTTTATAATTGAAGTCTTTGCATGATGATTTGCAAAATCAGCGATGAACTTTTTAGTGTTGACACATTAAAAAATTACCTGCTAAAAAAAAAAAAAAAAAAAAAAACCGTTACTTTTAAACTAGACAACCATTTTGTAGTAGGCCCGTTTTTCAGAAATGCGTTGTACAAGTATTCGACGACAAGTAACAGAACAGGGAGGAATAAAGTACAGTAATTTGTTTCTTCTCTGTTAATATGATCATATGGTCATGAGCCAGGTAACAGCTTAATCATCAGCTTGAAATAATTTATAAAGACTACACAAAGCCATTTTTTGGAACTCCAAAGAATTTTTGTGCTTATTACTTAATTTGATTAACTGATTTTGCTATGTTGTGGTACATTATATAGTTTCTAAAAAATTATTCAAATTATGTGTTCAATAAGTTTTCGTTCTTACCTCCAATTTGTTTATATATTGTGTTGTGTATCTGCTCTCTTTTGTTTTGTTCTTTATACGCTTCGAGTATAAAATATCCTTGCCAAGGCCTGCCAATCTTATTTTTGTACAGCATTGTTCACATGCAGTGCCAGCTGCGAAGTGTTGAAGTATTTTTAACAGCTTCATCAGCGGTGTCTGTTCTTTGTCTTGTTTTTTTTTGTTTTTTTATTCGCACGCAGCATTTTATTTTTGACGCTTTCACTTTGGCTTTTACCTAAATGCGTCCCGTGTGAATTTCTGTGCTTGGCATGCACACAGGAAGGTAGGCAGACAGACAGATAGACAGACGGACAGATACAGCACAGGTCGTTGTACATTGACATGGCAAGGATATAGCAGCGTGCCATGGTTTGGTTTGGTTTTGTATGCATGTGCTACGCTCCTGTACAAGTACGAGTATATCCACATTTACCTTTGTTTAAGTTTGAACTCTTTGTTTTTCATTTCATACACTTTTCTCCCTACTATTTATCCATACAAGGTTTCTATAAAAAGTTTCTAAACTTTGAGAAAGTAGAAGAGAATTTATTTATAAAATTATTTATGAATTTAGCTGACTCTAGGTCAGTTTGAGAGTACAATAAAAACAACATGTGTTCGCAGAATTTGAAAATGAATAACTCTTCTGATATCTGGCTGTGCTTTGTAACTTTTATCTACTTATAACATATCTAAGAGGGGCAAAAATTCTTTACATTTTTAACATACTCGTTGAATGTTGAGAGTATGTAAAGAATGTTGTCTGCTTATTTTCCAACAATTTTTCAACATGCTCAAGAATTATGCCATTCACTATGAACTAATTACGTTTTCTTCGATTTTTTTTTATCATTTTGCCACTCACACGTTAACGACAATGAACAACATTTGCCAGTGGAAAGTGGTAGTGTTGAGAATGTTTGGCGCAATGGAAAGACTCTATTATTGGTTTATTTCGAAAACATGCTCTGTAACTTTTTAATTAGTCCTTGTAATATATGTGCGCTGTGGTTTAAACAGAAAAAAGTAGCCGTGCCTGAGTTTATGCTATGCATTGTTGGTTCTTATTGAAACTAACTAACAAAAAAGTGCGTTGTCTATGCTGATCCGAGTATAGGTATATATTCTACATATGTGGTTGTATGTTTAAATTCATACATTTACCGCCACATTTTTTTTTTCAATTACAGTTTGTTGTCTTTGTACGCCTTTAGCTTTGCCATGCTTAGTGATGTTCACAATATAAAATAGTGTTATTTTTTAATTATTACTTATAATTGTTACCTTCTAACAGTTGGTAAAGCACATTATTAACTTGCTACTTTTTGTATAAACACTTATATTAACACTTATCAGTATTTCTGTATGCTCATCTGCGAGAATGACAAAATCATCTGCATACGAATAGCAATATTTTGTTCTCCATTAAACACGTCATCAACTCTCAATGTAGCTGTGAAGATCATCAAGATAGAGTAGAGCTGACATGAGGCAATCATGGCGGACTTCAGTGTTCGTTAGGAAGTGCTTAGAAAGTTCGTTTCTTGAATATACGCATAAATGTAGATCTGAAGTAGTAGTAGTAGTTTATAGCACAGAAGGTGTCTGGCAACTTTATCAAATGATGCTTTGAAATCCGTAGACTTTTTTCTACTCTTACCATTTGACATCAAGTTCTATAGTTCAACGACCGTTGAGTGTTTTGTTTTAAATGCGGCTTGCAAATCGTTAATAAGGTATTGTTGCTCAACGCATCTGAAAGTCTCTCATTAAAAAAAAAAAAAAACACGCATAAAAATCATTGCAGTGCAATTCATAAACGAAGTTCCTCTGTAGTCAAAAGGCAAGTTCACATCTACGCTGATCGAAAAGATTGTCTCTATATCTGCACCTTGATTTATTCGTTTGAATACTTCCGCTAATGCGACAATAAAAACATCCAACGCATTTATGTAGCCTTTGCATGGAATTTGATCTTCGAGAATTTGCCTTATTTGACTTTGTGTTGTTAAGCATTTTTCGTAATTCAGAGTATGTGAAAGATGAATTTTATTAATTTCCTAACGTAGTGCACTTTATTTACCATTCGTCGCTGGTTTAAAAACAGTTTATAATAATTTTCAAAATCTTTGGACAATATGTTGTACCCTGTACAAATCTAATTGTTGAAAAACAAATACCTGTTATTCAGCAGGTGGCTTGAAGTCTCAATACTCGAGCGATTCGTCAATTAAAGGTCATTACTCTTAACAATTTATCTAACTACTAATCGTTAGTTCTTAGCTAGTGAAAAGTTATGCTCACTACCGATGTTGAGCCCAATCGTTAGTCAGGCACCGATACAGACGAATAACAGGGCTACAATAAAATTACGAACACACGTGATTGTTAAAAATAACAGTAACTTTTTGAGTAACTATTCAGGCTGCTTAGCTTTAGGCGCGCGCTCGGACGTTAATTACTCAAAAATACAAAAAGCATAAGTCCATTTGACTTTAATGTGTAAAACTACTTTGTTTTTGGCTTTGTTGCTCAGCTGGCAGCTTTTAGTTGGCTATTCAATTTGAACATTTGCTTAAAATATGCCAACAGTGAACTTTAAAAAAAAAAAGAAAGAAAAGAAATGGTGTCGAAATGGTGTGCCATTCAATTGTCCTTTGCATTAAACTAAAAAGTCGTTATTTTAACAAAGAACGAAAGAGAGACAGATAGTATATGCGTGTGTGTGTGTGTGTGTGTGTGTGTGTGTGTGTGTGTGTGTGTATGTGTGTGATAGATATATAAAGTACGTAGCTGGAAGCGAAAATGTCGATTATCATTATGCTTATTGCTCATTACCAACATTGGCAATGCTGCCATTGCCATCGTTGTCATTATCATCATCGCCGCCATTCGTTGCAAAATTATTATTACACACAGAAAGTGAATTGGCGTACAGACAGTGAATGGCAAAAGTACGTGTACAAGTAAGTATCTCGTATATGTACTTACCAACAAATGTATAGAAAAATAAGATTCGACTTTTGCAGTGTGCCACAGTTGAAAGGACAAAGCGATGTAATCTTTTTACTTTCAAAACTGAGCAGCCACTAATGCGTATTTTGTTTTCGACTTTGACAGTTTAGCTGCTATTTTATCTCTCTCTCTCTCTCTCTCTCTCTCTCTCTCTCTCTCTTTATTAGACATACGAAATTGGCAACAGTTCCTAAAATCCAATACCCAATTATAATTAAAAAATTAGTTCTGTTTATTCTATTCATTCCGTACATCTCACTAAGACTTTCTAATGATTTTCTTCATTCAAAAAACTAAAAACCTTTGTGTAAATATATATTTTTGATACACTCTACTTTATATACCTACCAAAACTATTATTATCCTGTTGATAGCAACGTCAATGACAATGGCAGCTACGGTGAACGCATTGAAGGCAATGATTGCTGCTGTGTTGTGGCACTAAAGCATTTTAGTTATGCTGCAATATTACTACCGCACCTGCCAACAAAACCAACGCCACTGTCAATAAAACTTCGAACTGAGCTCTGTCTTTGTTGCCATCATGGTTCTTATATAGTATGTGTGTGTGTGTGTGTGTGTATGAGCGTCTTACGTAGATCCGTGCTACATAGTAGGTCTCATTTTTCTTAGTGACCATCAGCTGCTGCTGCTGCTGTGGCATTAGCTGCCTCTGTATCTCTTGCCACACACAAACTTCCGCTTCCAATACTGTGACGCTTATAATATCCATCTCTTATTCCACCTAACACTCCCTCACTTACATCGAGAGTAGTTTAATATATTGTTTGCTTTAAGATTCATACACTTTGATACAGCTCAAAAAAATATAGTTTTAATAAATATTTAGATGTATAGAAGACCAACTCAGCTAAGACTTTACTTAAAGAACTGGAATAGAGGATGTTTTTTGAAAAAAAAAAAAACAAAACAAAAAAAAAAATGAAAAAAATACATTAAATTCGGTAGAATGCTAAAATGTGGTTTATTCAAAAAATATGCTTGTTACACACTTTTCCCATCTTTCATGCAATTTGTGCATACCATGGCAGTAGAAATCTTTCCCTTTTGCCGTAATCCAACCATTGAGCAATTTTTTCACATTTTCGTAGAAATCAAAGCTCTAAAGTATGTGACCCATCAATGCAAACAAGTAGTAAACGAAAGAAGTCCGGTATGTCAGCCGAAGGGCTAGCAATTCCCAGTTACGTTATTGAACCGGTGTAGTCGTAAGTGGTGGTACAATGTCATGTAGAACAATGGCATTGCGTTTTATTTTTTCATATTCTGGTCGTTCTTTTGAGCTGCGAACGGTTCAAATCGACCAATTGTCATTGGTAGCGTTTTGTATTAACAGTCTCACTAGGCTTAAATAGCGCATAATAGTCCACACTCTTCCGTTCACACCAAACACAGAGCATTATCTGGTGCCAAAGCGTTTCGGTCTTGCGGTCTATGTGAATGGTGCCACTAGGTCTATCCATGATCTCATACTTTTACATTTAAACTTATATACCTTGTATAATATAATATAATATAATTTCATTACGATGTGTTGAAGTACACAAGTAGTATTCTCGTGCTCACTTGTACACATTTGTAACCACTCTTGTGTTTTCTTTGACAACTGTCAATTCTTATAGCAAAGCTTTGTATGGCTAGCTTAAAGCGTGAACATAGTAAAACATTTTTAATATTTTATATGTCAGATCAGCAAGAACAATGGTGAATGGAAAAAGGGAAATAGAGGGAGCATCAAACGAAATAGCAAACAAAAAATACAAACTTATACTAGTGGAAATATACACTACATTCTCTCTTTGCCTTTCTCTTTCTCTCAATCTGATTTCATAAAGTGAACTCTACTATATATAAAGGGATGAACGGAAATAGTAGGCGGCAAAGAACGTAAAGATCTTCGTTATTGTTCCGTGACAACTCATTTTTTTTATGTGTATGTTTTCCCGTGTCCAATCCATATTCCTTATAATATGCTAAATAATGTAAGATATATGTGTGTGGTGCATTTTGATTAGCTAGAATAAATAATTAGAGCGGATGGATCAACTATAAATAATATAATACGAGTAGTTGAGCCGCTCTAAATTTACTACTAATCTGCAATCTGTTTAGCTAAAAAATTCTACAGAAATAAATTTGAATAGTTTTTACAATTTTAAGAACTTATTGCACAACACTCGCATTTTTAGCAACTTTTTCGCTCACTCTCTGTAGCGGGGGCTTTGGGCTTTATTTTTTTCTCTCTTGTTCGCAGCTGTCGCTTTGTCTTTTTGTACGCACTTTTGCGTTATTATAAAGCATACTTTTAGGCAGTTGCTGTCATATTTAATTGAGTTTTCCTTTCTTCTACTTCTGTTGCTGCTGCTGCTGCTGTTGCTCCTGCTACTGTTCAAAGTGTTCCAATTGACAAAAAATGCCTCAATAAAATGGTAACTGGCAGCGAGAACAACGACGTCGACAACGACATTTTTAAGATATTTTAGCTTCACTTTTGTCGTCAGCAACGCCGCGCTGCTTTGAAGGACACAGCAGCACAGCTTTTGTAAAATATCAAGCGTATCATTTAATTTTCAAAATCGAAAAAGGCACCAACACACAACAACAAAATGTCCTTACGTTGAAAAGGCATCAAGAGTGTTCGTGATGTTGTTGTTGTTGTTGCTGCTATCTCACTCTTAACTTGAACAATATCTCAGGGTCGGTATCTACCTTTCTCACTGTCTTACTGTCGCTTCATTTATGATTTTGTGCCTTTGTGTCAGGATTCTTCTGCTTTCTTCCCTTTTACGCTTAAAATTATAATTTGTCAACGCGTAGAGCGCTTGCAGCACAAAGCGCCGGCAGTGGTAGAAAATCAGACAGGAAAGTGTGGAATATAATGAAGAAAACACACAAAACAAAAAAAAAAAAGAATTTAAGAAGAAAAAAAAAACGAAACAAATTTAAACTTGACTGGAACCGTCGCTTTAATACACTACGCACGATCTAGCATCAGACATAGATTGACAGGCGTATATGTTTAGCTCGACGTCCTGTTGTTCAAGAATACATACACGTATACGCGTATACTAGACCATTTTCATCTGGTTCTTTAAAAAATATTGCAAACTAACCAAACAAGTTCCAACAAGTTGTAAGTTGTGATTGTTAACTTGGTTCGATGCACGAAACGATCAAACCTAATGAACAAACAAGGCAAATGCGAAAAACATACACAACAGTCTTACTATTCAACATTGCTTGTTTAGTCCGTTTCTTTTTCAGTTTAGGTGCGATAACGTTTGAGCAAAAAGTGCGTTTTTATTGCTTTCTGTTGAAATACAAATGCTTTCGGCATATGTATATCATTCATACAAACTAGAGCCCAAACCATCATGAGAGATCTGCAAAAGTGTATACTCAAGCATATCGCTCGTTAGCTCTCATTTGTACTCATTATAACGCAAAGAGTCTGCAATGCCTACTTCAGTGTGTTACAAACTTTCCCCAATACTGCTTATAGCCTTGAAGGATATTAACAAACAAAAGCGAAACGAACATAAAGTAAATTGAAATGAAATTAAAGCAAGGCATAAACTGAAAATACGCGCATACAAAGGTAAAAATAAAAAATGAAAACGAAACGAAAATTGGGTGAAAAAAGTCAAATTATCGAAAAGATGAAACTGCGACAGAGAATTTTTCACGCAGCAACGTCCTCGACGATAATGGTGTTCCAGCAGCACAGTTTGAGCCATTGTAAAGAAAGGAATATTTTATATATATATATATATATTTTTTTTTTATTGAATTGTCAGTAATTTGATTTGCTTTTCAATTGCTGCAGCCAGGCGACAAAATGGCGTCAACGTTGATATTTTGTTGATCTATTTTTAGCAGAAATAAAACGCGTAAAGTATCATAGAACACAGCATTAAATGCACTAAGCAGATTTATTATACACAGATGGAAAAAACGGAGAAACTTTTATTATCGTAATAAAGCACATTCCCGCGGCAATTTAGAATTATGAATTATTTCGCATGTGTATTTAAATATTTAATTTTTTTTTTCTTTCAAGCATTTCTTTTTAAACCACAAACATGTGCCATAGCATGTTAACTAAGCTTACATGCGCAACCATTGTACTACAATACACTAATGAGCACTTCAAAAAATTCTCTTTGAGTTCATATTTAATAAGAAAATATATACATATATACATACATACATACTCGTATATCATCTTATTTCAGCCACTATATTACTACAAAGCTTTTGAGCTATAGCTGTGTTGTACATAAGTAGATTAATTCACAGTGAATGTTCATAATGTTGACAATGTTGCCTGTACATTCGCGAAGAATGTTGCCATTCAGACCGCACAAATTACGTTTTTCTTTTTCGATGAAATAAACTATTTATTATCGAAATCATATCATCACAATTAGCTGATATCTACAATTAAAGCAAATGTCATTTTGCCACTCACATGTCAACGACAATAAACTTTTCAGCGTGGAAAAGGCAATGTTAAGAAGGGAAACGCCCTTTTACTTTAACATTTAGAATGCATATACTATATATGTACATATGTAAATACAATTAAACGAATCAAACAAAGCGCAGCAAATTGTTTTTATTTAATTTGATGCTTTCGCACAATTTATGCGCATGAATTGATTTTTGTATAAACAAATGTAAATTTCAATCAAATAATAAACTCAAAATACTCGTAATTGCAGCTGACAGTTTAACATTTGTTTGATCATATACGTATATACTATATATTTGTAGATACATATATATATATATATATATATATATATATATATATATATATATATATATATATATATATATATATATATATATATATATATATATATATATATATATATATATATATATATATATATATATATATATATATATATATATATATATATATATATATATATATATATATTTTTTTTTTTTTTTTTTTCTTAAGATCCTTCAAAACATTTATTTTTGATTGCATTGTTTTCATCTTTTATTTTATATCATGCTTTATCGTTTCAGGTCGCGTCCTTCTAAATTTTTCTTTATTTTTTTGTTTTTTATTCTCTCCATTTCCTAGCACTTCAAAGGTTAAATAAAAATAAAGAAACAAATTAAAATGAAAGAAATTTCTGCGCTATGTGAAAATGCCCAACACAAAACTATACTTGACACAGATCGACTTTTTCGCACACAAATACATTAAAAACATACATATACACAAAGTCTGTTAAAGAAGCGGACATACATACATGTCACATAAGCACACTACACTACAGTAGTGCACACATATGGAAGGGAAACAAATTTTGAGTAAATTAAATTTTTACCAAAAAAAAAAAAAAAAAAAAAAAATCGACTTCTTTAATTAACATATTCTCTTTGTAAAACAATTAGCGTATTCACACTCACACGATTAAAAATGAGAAGTTAAAAGTAATCAAACGTCTGACTGTGGCTTTTGTTCCGTTTCCATTGTTTCGTCCTAATAAATACCAAACTGATTGTCAATTTTTGTTCAAATTGTAAGTGTTTCAAAACGCTTCAAAGTAATTTTCTGAGAAGTTTGGAGAACACATTCAAATGAATAGATTTACAATATACTAATTCTCATAGTTTTGAAGCTTTAAACTTAACAAAGTTTCCATCTAAAGCCCAATACTGAGATGGATGAAAATTTTTGAGGATGAAATTGTTAATTATTTCGGCTATGTGTCAAACAAACGAAAAACAGTATTCCCAAATTAACATGAAATACTAAAATCACATATTTATTAGGTGAAAAGTCCACACATTTTGATATTTCTTTGGGTTTTTCTAACGGAAATACAAAAGGTTAAATTCACTTCTTTTCCGAAAAGAAAAAAAAAGTAGTAAATAAAAAAACTATATCCAAAATCGTGTTTCAGTTCGGGAATGTTGCCGTGTGCTACGACCATTTCGTCGAGCGTCTTCGAATTCGATTAACCATGCATCGCTTTTAGACCACGTATACTCCAAATGGAAACACTGTTGTAGTCGACTTGCTAGAAGCTCTATTTTACTTAATTTGGATACGCTGATTTCATTGGTGATAACCTTTTTGCTAGGTTAGCTGGTATTTTCAAACAAAATTTTAATTTGAAAGAACATTTTTGACATTTTGGTCTGTATCTCCGAAAGTTGCAGATATGCGGAAAATGTACACGTACATATACAAAATTTAAGTAAGTTCAATCTTCAACTTCCAACTTGCTGCACTGGATTTCAGACGATTTATTGCAAAGATCTTAAACTCAACTCCTCTGATGTGTCACAGGGTGGCCACTTAAGACCGTTACTTCTTATTCTGTTCATAAATAAACTTCCTCAGAATCTTCAAGGCTACTTATGTACGCTGACGATGTAAAACTTTGCTTGTCGTTTTGTTGAATATAGGCGTTTGCAGACTGATGCCAATACATAAGTTGCATTTCTGGTGATTTTATAAGTTTTTATATCTGAATGCAAAATGCATTCTACCGCTTATGAACCTATCATTGTTAAAAGATCACTGGGATTTTCCTTCATAAACTAATATTGGGTGCCAATGATTCTTACAGTCTGTTGCTTCGACTTCAGTCTGTGGTGCCTGCTAAAAAAACAGGCAACTTCCTTTGATAAAAATAGAACTAATCGGTTTGACCGTTCGCCTTTGAGCGCTGAGTAGCCACTAATAAGCTTTTACACTTATTTTTATGGTACCAATTGATGAAACTTTTTGTTATTTTTATAGTGCATAAAAATTTCACCAAAAATATAAATTTTAGGAAATCCCACACACTTTCAAGCGCCACCTGCTGTTGCATGCTTACATCACTCTTCAAACATTCGAACCCTCTTTAACCTTAGACTTTTCTGACCCGTCTTACTTAATGCACGTTTTGTTTAATGCTTGTTTTTTTTTCCTTTTTTCTTATTTTAAATGCTTTTAGTGACACAAAAGCCAAACTCGCATAAATTACAGCAGCAAAAGTGGAAAAAATACGAAACTATATACATATATATAAATAAATAAACCAAACCGTAGCAAAGTGAATCCTACAAGAAGCTTAAAGTCTAGCTAACACACTAACATACTCTTCAGCGACTGAGCCTTGCCTCGTATGTACATGCATGTTCACAGGATTCAAGACCACTAAAACAGATGGAAGCATGAACTCACGGGGTTAATAAGCTACTCTAAAGCAGCTGCATGTATACGTATACATATGTATGTATGTATAAAAATAAAAAAAAATTAAAGAATAAGAAAAACGCTCCAAGAAAATCCTTTTCGAAAAACGCTTTTCATACTGTGTGGCATAGTTTTCAGTGTTTGGTTTATATTTCTATATATAGTTGTATATATCTATATATAGTTGTATATATCTATATATAGTTGTATATATCTATATATAGTTGTATATATCTATATATAGTTGTATATATCTATATATAGTTGTATATATCTATATATAGTTGTATATATCTATATATAGTTGTATATATCTATATATAGTTGTATATATCTATATATAGTATGTATATATATATATATATATATATATATATCTCTCTCTCTCTCTCTCTCTCTCTCTCTCTCTCTCTCTCTCTCTCTCTCTCTCTCTCTCTCTCTCTCTCTCTCTCTCTCTCTCTCTCTCTCTCTCTCTCTCTCTCTCTCTCTCTAGCGAGCGCGCGCGCGCGCGCGCGCGCGCGCGCGCGCGCGCGCGCGCGCGCGCGCGCGCGCGCGCGCGCGCGCGCGCGCGCGCGCGCGCGCGCGCGCGCGCGCGCGCGCGCGCGCGCGCGCGCGCGCGCGCGCGCGCGCGCGCGCGCGCGCGCGCGCGCGCGCGCGCGCGCGCGCGCGCGCGCGCGAGAGAGAGAGAGAGAGAGAGAGAGAGAGAGAGAGAGAGAGAGAGAGAGAGAGAGAGAGAGAGAGAGAGAGAGAGAGAGAGAGAGAGAGAGAGAGAGAGAGAGAGAGAGAGAGAGAGAGAGAGAGAGAGAGAGAGAGAGAGAGAGAGAGAGAGAGAGAGAGAGAGAGAGAGAGAGAGAGAGAGAGAGAGAGAGAGAGAGAGAGAGAGAGAGAGAGAGAGAGAGAGAGAGAGAGAGAGAGAATATATATATATATATATATATATATATATATATATATATATATATATATATATATATATATATATATATATATATATATATATATATATGTAGGTACATATATAGAAATATGTTATGCTGTATACATAATTTTTAGCACTACAACACACACATACACAAACTTTTCGTTGTTGCTACAGAAACTTGCAGAATGACAAGACAGACGGACAGACAGACAGACAGACAGACAGACAGACGGACAGACATACCGACAGACATACTTTTGCGTTGAGTGGCATTCAGTCAACTTAAGTGACGTTTAGTGTCAGCAATTTAAAAACTCATTACATTACACTATACAACAGGCACACACACACACCACTCACAAATATGAAGTATATGTTTGTGAATACGTGCATGCGCTTGTGTATTTAAGCATGTGAGCATGGTACTTAAACCATCATCATCATCGTCAGCGGCAACAGCAACAGCAGTCGCCGCCGCCGCCGCCGCCGCCGCAGGAACAGCATACATGGTCTTAAATAAAAGTTTTCCCATTTTCCAAGCAAAATGGTATAACAGTTATTATTGAATTTGAAGCACAATTAAATACATGTCCGTTCGTTCTCAACGTGTATATCTCGAAAACTTTTAAAGCTAGATTGTCATAAAGATTTTTTTTTTTATGTAGGGTATAATATTTATTTATATAGTATGTCATCTGCGGTTCAAACAAAAACAGTGTTCTAACCAATGACGCAGTGAAAGTATGCTACGAAATTTATGCATTTGAAAAAAAATCGTAGCATATTTTTAGGCCGTATATTTGTTAATAATTTGGTCTATTTGCTTTTTAGCTCAGTGTTTTTGTGGCAGTCAGACTTTTTTTTTAATACTTCACCAGCGTACCCGGCGTGCATTGCTACGCCTCTTTGGTGTTTCTATATTATGCCGGCCTGGCACTGTACATTTTTCCAGTGGATCTTGTTATTTCCGTTGTCCTTTACATATTTGCCTAATCTCAACCATTTGCGTCAAATAATTCAACACGAGCATACACCCCGCCAATTTGGCTGTCAATTCGCAGCTTGTTTACGCAGTTTTTTTTTTGTTGGAGATTGTCTTTATTAAACATACTTGTATATTGTATATTGCAATTTTATTTTCAATTCACATACACGAACTTTTGATTGAGTTCTTGCATGTGTGATGTATATAGCTGTGACTGTATAAATGTCTCACTGTTGTCACCGCTGTACAAATATCTTGTCACGATGTTTCGCTCTGTTTGCCGGAGTTTTCAATACGTCAACTTCCCCATCAATATTATTGACATTAATTTCAATATTTCCATTTAAACTCATAAAGTGGCAGAGTTTTCTTGTCTTCTAGCGTCTCGTGTTCTCGCAAATGGAGCTGTTTGTCGGCAGCATCAGCAGCCGCATTGGCAGGTTTTGATTTTAGTTTATGGCTTCTCTTTCTTTTTCTCAATCTCGCAAACATCTTTTTTTATGCAAGTACCCTGTATTTATGTACTAAAAACTCATAAAGTTAATATATAAATACATATGATATATATTCATGATCAGGCATTAAGAGTCGAGTCAAATATGTAGCTATGTGCATCACTTCATAGCTTCGTTCATATGAACGCTAAAATCTCGGAAAATATAAAAGATTTGCGACACCAAAATGGAAAATGTTGACGTTGGTGTTGGTGTTGGTCCATAGCTCTTTCTTATGTTTTTTAGTACCAATGATTTTTGCAGTGCCTTCAAATTTTGATGGGAATTAGATCTAGCCTTCTAAATAGACAAAATATAGCACTTCATTGGTTAAACTTCTAGCGAGTATGGAGGCATGCTTGCGATGTTTTTATGTCTGGAGAATGGTTATATTCCTGCATGTTCTTAGTTCTAGTATGACCAGGCGTGAAATACTTACTAAAATAGGATGATCCAGAAACCTTTGTTGATAAAACTAGGATATATGTTTAATATTGATCATATCATATTGTAAAATTGAAAATAGATTATTGTAATATAGGCGATATTTTCAGCACAAACGAAAATAAATTCGCATTCTTTATTATTTGGCTTCAAAACATGAATCGAATTTATTTGTTTTGAGAAAGTTTATTCAGTTAATCACAACTAAAGTTCTTTCTTTATTTTTGAAGACAAGACTTGCATGGCAAAAACGCTGTACACTTGAGGAACACGATTGCCGATCGGATAGGTGACAGATCAATGACCAATAGATCTGAAAATAGCTGGTACTGATACTACTTGACTTGACATAGTCTTTATCTGAGACGACTATCTGATTCACTGGTAGCCAGGTTTCCGTATAGCGACTTGCATATTATGCTATACAAGAGAGTTATATTTTCCCAGCAGATATATTTTGTAACGATTTATAGATGGTGGCATACAAAAGTAAGTAAGTAAATAAAGACGCTGAGACAGCATACTTTTTTTTTTTTTTCTTTTAGCAAACATATTCATTAGACAAACATCAGATGCATGTGCCTCCGTGCCCATAAATGCATATGTGCAGTTTCGTTTGCTAACACATAGATTGACTTACCCAGACTCGACCTCCTCTCGACCTGTGCTCAGTTAAGTGACCCGATTTGACTTGCTTTATCTAAGTCTAACTTGACTTTGTTCTGTTCTCGTTTAATGTATCAAACATTATAAAAGTATATTGTACGAGTATGCACCCTGCTCCACTACTGCTCTACTATAACCAATTGTTTCCTTTATACTAGTTATTTCTATTGATTTTAAGTTACTTGTCATCTTTCTGCCAACTTCAATAAGCAGACTCTGCTCGGTATTTATTAGAATGGATAGCTTTGTTGCTTCAAACTTTGTGAAATAGCAAGAAGAGCGCGCTGTGATGACTACTTCGATTGATGACTACTGGTGGGAATTATGTTTAGAAGCCGCTTATACTATATATTTGAAAGGCAGAGGATTGAAGGTTGAACATTGTTAACGCTTTTGTCAATTTGTTTCCTTAGACTGCAGACGTATTAGATCTGCGTCGTAAGAGCAACTAAATCTCTACACCTTTGTTACAAGATACGTTTTTTTTTTGTTGCTCTTTTTTGGGTTCTAGGTTGAACACCCCCAGTAAAATCACGAAAAACGTTTAAAATATTAAGTAAAAACATCTAAATTTAAAAATTTTTTTAATTTCATGCATGGAAATTTACTTTGAACACAAAAATAAATGAAAATTGATTTGCATATTGGTGCCAGATGCATGTCATGCATACGACGACAATTCTAAAAAAAAAAAAAAAAACGCCAGCAAATACTGCAAAATAATCAAAGTGTTCAATCTACAATTTTGCTAAAATGCTGTTTCAAGGAATTTGAATTGATCAAAATTTATTACTTTATAGGAGCAAGCAGACAAATTGTAGTTATTTAAAATTTCACAACACATCATGTGAAAATGACAACAGTTCGGAGGCGTTCAACCTATATGCACTTTTAATCTATATGCATTTCTTCTATATGAAACTTAGTTCTGTATAGTTTCTACATATCTTCTTAATCAACTTGATCAGATAATATTATAGGGTAGTCGGCATTGCAACCCGAGCTCGCAAAATATGCTCAATCAAATATTTCTTTGCTGTCAGCTCAGCAAAAAGACAGAGAAAAATGAACCAGACTCGCTTACTCTCTCAGCAGAACACTTCTTTTTGATTCTTTCGTGTATTCTATTTCATGCTTCTCGATGAACAAAACACACGAAGCGCTCTTACGATAATGGCTTGATGGGAACACCGTCATTCGACTCTCAGCAACTGAGCATCAGCAACTGAGCAAAACGAGCCAAGTCATAGCTCTAAGTGTCTTTTTTGTTGTTGTTGCGTTAGGTTGTGGTTGTTGCTTTAAATATTTCATCGCTGGCAAAGCGTGGAAGAGGGAGGGAGAAAGAGATAGGGTGCAAAATTGTGTGCATATATTAAAATATAAGTAACAAACATACATGCGCAAAAGACAGTTTGCACTAATTTTGTGAACCAAAGTGTCTTTTGTGCATAAAGAGAGCGACAAAAAACTCTCGTTCATTGAACAAAGACCGTTTGAAAAAGAAACTAGAGTTGAAATGTCTCTTCGCTTCTTTTCTAAATCGTGTCCGCATGCAACTGTTTTTTTTTTCTGGCTGCCTGTAAAAAAAAGAGCACTTGTTGCGAGCTTTGATTGCAACCTATCTAGCTCAATTGTGCCCTTACCATAGTAGTAAGTGCGTAACTACAATACCTCATGCAGCGCCGACTTCCCAATAAAGGCCACAACGTCCTTCGGATACAGTGTTCCTTTCAGTTAGCTGGTACAGCGGTAGGTATTTAAACCTCGTATTGACCAAGGCTAATACCATTCTCAGAGTGTTTTGCCGCAATAATAGTTTCTTACCCAAACTAATATCCTATCAGTTTAAGAATATAAGTCTCATATATCTCCTTTCAATAACAACTTATGACATACGCAATTCTCTAGCTCTCCCATCAGTGCTCGATCGGCTGGAGCATGCTCTCTTTTTTCTGCCTTTCCATTTCTTTGTTTTCTGTTGGCAACGCTCTCTCTCAGCGTTCACTTGAAGCAACAAGCAAGTGAATACGCTAACTCCCTATTATTTCACCATGCGCTTAAGCATACACATGAAGATTTTCTAGCACTTAATGAAGGTTTTAATAATTTTTACCTTTTAATATCTTACTTAAACAATTATTTAATGAGTCGTTAATTACTTCTTGTGCGATTTGAAAATGATACTTCGTTTTCTCTCCCATTCTAAGTATTTGCCACTTAATCTATACTGCATAGCTACCTTAATTGAAGCTAAATTTTTGTATTTTTATTGATTACAAATAAACAAGAACAATTCCTAGAACTTGTTTTTCCAGCTCATCATCAAATATCCGTATTCAGCTTGCTAAAATTCTGAAAATAGCTGCTGCTGTGGCTCTACTACAACTTGCTCCAGGCAGTTCATATACGTTGAAAATATGTTGTTCGTCGTATCAAATAAATACTTCTCATAGTTTCGAAATGTAAATCGCTAAATATAGCCAAAAGCGTACATATAACAAACTTCCCATGTAATATAATAGTTGAGCTTAAATATGATGTATTTATGTTATTTTTGATGATGATGATGCTGTTGTTGTAGGATATTGGTAAGGTCATAGCTATTCAATGTGTATATTGATTATCAAACGCTGTCAGCTATGATTATTATTAGTAGTTACATATTTTGTTATTTTGGCATATTTTATTAAAATATGAATACAAACCAAAAGGATTTGTAAAGTATATGTAAATCCATATGAAAGGCAAATATATTTACCGGCAAACCGGAAATCAAATTTGGATAGAGTCAAACTAAATGATGTGGAATGTATTTGTATACATATGTATAAGTAAATATATACAAGTAGCTGTGCCAGAACTGTATTAAAAGTTTAGGTTTATCGTTTTGTACACCAAAATAAAATATGTCACAACTCATAAAGTACTTCTATTCTGGTTTAGCATCCAACGATGAGTAAATGTAGTAATCTCCGTCGGAGCATCTACTTGAAAGCCGTAATATTGTAGACTATTTGAGATATTTAGACTCTCCTAGCGTGTCCAAAGTATAGCAGAGTATATATGATAACCTTATAATAGATAACCTTAGACATATTCTAACTTTTTTTTTGTAAACAATTTTTTTCTTTCGCTTCAGAGAAGCGTATTTTTAGACTTCGCATGCGCATTGAGACACACTGCAATTGAATACTGAACATTGAAAGAAGATTGGGATCTGCAAAGGCAGTCAGGCTGCATTTAGATCACTTAACAACTCTTTAAAATCATAACTGAACGTTAGGAAATATTTAATATGGCTATAAGACTTAACAAGGTGTTCCAAATTTGCGATATTGTGCTGTCCAAAGTTATGAAATTACTTATATAGAAATTACTCGATAGCCAATCTGTAAGAAGAGCTGATGCAGCTTATCTAATAGACATATTACGTAAAGCTTTATGCCAGAAGCCAATAAAAAAAATATTCGAGTTTCTTCTATGTCTGCATAGGAAAGACCTTCGTCTTTTGGTGGTCGGGCATAACACATGCGTCTGCATATGTCACATATGGGTAGCATTACAGAATCCACATGCTTTATGCCTAGTTTGTGTATGAAGAACCAACAAAATACATATATTTTTCAATTTGAATAAAGTACAATTACAATAATTGGCGCCCAACGCGGGACATATGCAACATTTTTTCAATGTGAAGAAAGAACAAAAGAAAACATTGTGAATGTTCCACATACTCAAGAATCAGTTGGCTTGTGCCTTCTTATTGTGCAAAGCAAAATCAACGCAAATTGTGAAGGCTTGCAATGGACAATCTGCAACTTTCTCCTAGCAACCATCTTGCATCTATTTATCTAAGCTAAAGACATCAAATCCGATGTGAATTGATTTTACATTAATTCTAATGAAGAGGCATACTCTACAGAATTCACAAAACTATTGTTCAAATAAAAATTTTTAGACTCATTTAGCGCTCTTTTTAATTTTAATATTTTATCTTAATACATTATGTTTAAAAATTGTGATCGTAAAGTTCACAAGTGATTTTTCAAGTCCAAATGCAGATAATCTAACACAAAAAATTACTGTGACTAATAATTGAAAGAAAAAAAATCCATATTTAAAATTCATATTAAGTTCATTGTTTGTGGAACTGTTTTTGATGTTCAAGTGCTACTTGAACAAAATGCAAATTGAAGTTGTGAGACTATTCATTTTAACATTTATGCAGCGCTATATATATTTCGACATTATTTTAATGAAACTACTGACAATTTCGAGTTCCAAGCATTCAAATAATTTGACATAATAATTTTTTTATTGTCTTCATTTATTTAGAAGTGTCTTAGCATTATAATCGGACTTGTATTTACATACATTTAACTATATTATATTGTAACTATATGTCATAAGAAAGCTTTATTTTTTCTGCTCATAGCGCCACTTCTCATAACTATGCAATGCTTGTCACTATAGTTGGTTTTTTCTGATTACAATTGTATCATTAAAATCTTGACTGACGTCATTAGAAAATATAATTTTACAATTTTTTGTTATAGAATACTCGGCTATGACTATTACAACATTCTCCATTCTCTTACTATAAATGCACTTAACAAGTATAAAATAATAATAATAATAATAATACTTTGAACACTTATGGGATTGTATGTAGTATCTTTAGATGTTTATCATTAGCTCGATGCTACGAATTGATGCATACATCTACAATTTATTTTTAGAAATGTATTTTTAAATGTGATAGCGAAGTGTTGAAATAGCATAGAAGAGCTGGCTGGACTGTAGATGATACATATTGAGGGTGTACGACTTAGAAGTCATAATAATAATTCATAGAAATCACGAACAACAAGAAACAGATGGTGTATGTGTGTATGAAAATAGTGTGCAACTTCAATAATCAAACTTACTTGCTACATCTTGTTGCTTCACAGAAGTGAGTGAAGAACACTAATACAACAACACATAGTATTTAACTAAATAAAGACTTCATGCAATTAACGTTCATTTGGTCTTATTTAATTGGCGCCCAACGTTTGTACATATATTTTTCAGTTTGAAGAAATAACGATTATAATAATTGACGCCCAACGCGGGGCATATACCAAATTTTTTCAATGTGACGAAAGAGCACTAACATTAAATTTTATTTACAAAGATTTAATAGCTACGGAGACAATTGTTTCGTATTGCGTTATAAACTCATCATCAGTCCGACGTGAAATACAAAACACTTCATAAAATTGTCAGTTATCAGCAGCTTATTTGGTCTCTTTTTTGCTGCAGTGTTGGTTTCGGTGTCTCCAGTTTTTGATGGTGCTATGCAATGGCTCTAGTCTTCAACATAAACTAAACATTGTACTCCCCCTTGGATTGAGATTCGACGAGTTTGCAATACAGCAATGTCATGAGAGTGGTTTCTTGTTGATTTGGTCAACAGTGAATATAATTTTCTTCCAGTTTATAACTGCGGCATGTTGTAAAAGAACGCATCATTTCACGCTTCTTTGTCAGAAGTTGCACTGCGTACCAGTGCCTCTTTTCCTGGAAGCTCGCCACCATGGCTAAGTAACTCGAATCGATTAATCGCAGTGGAAACCTATGAACGCGAAACGTGAAGGTTTTGAGTTATTTGATAAATACGTTTTATACTAACTTGAACAGAGCTCTGAGAGCTAAACGTTTTTCTAACCCATAAAAAAGTTTTTTTGTGAAAAGTGGAATGATCGATTGTTAGGAGAGAAAGGGAATGGGAGTACAGCAACATGCATTGCTGCTTGATTAGTGCACTTCATACGTAGTATGTACATATGTATGAATATCAATTGTGCTGTCTTGCTATATTGAAGTAAAGTGAGAATATACGTATACATTAGTAACAGATCTAATTCGAAAGATAGACCATTTATATGAAAGCACTTTAAGCCAAAGAGTTTTTATTTATTCAATAAATAAATATATCATTTCGATCCTCTAACATATCTTCTTTAAATTCTTTTGAAGTGTATAAATGTTTCGTTTCAACTGAACTAAACAATTATATATATTATTACTTAAACTAGCCGCAAATGATTTATGTATGTGCATATACTATTGTATATACATATAATGTACTACATAGTATGTCACTTTATAAGTTAAATGTGAGTATGTGTGTGCGTTTAATGCATTTTCTTGTAATTGAAAATGTCATCAACTTTATTTTCATACATTCCTTGCATTTTATATTTCGTATTCTTTTATTACTAGATTTTATTTTTATATTGTATATAGTACACTCATAAAAAAGAAACGATCTAAACTTAAGAAAACGGTCGAACGGTAGGTGTGTTGGGCTCAAAACAAGTTGTTAGTGAAATTTTACTTATCATGTTTCAGCACTTGTCAATGTTTTTAGAAGCAAATTCGAGTCGAGACATCTTATGATGCTTTTGAAGAAACGACATCTTCTACACCTCCCCACGCACAATGTGTTTTGTTGCATTTAAAATACGACAAACATACATATAGAGCATATCTGGAAATCTTCTAAACAGATTCTTTTATAAACGATTAGATTTGCTTTCTCTGAAAAACTAGTACCACATTTTTTTTGAAAGAAAGTAGTTTTTTTACAACTGCTAATAAGCAAAAAATCGAAAACTAACGGTACTTTTTCAGAAAAGCGCTGATGCACTTACTTTCTATGCCTATATTTATGCTAAAAAGTGTACAGTTTATCTCTAGCTAGCTAGTGAGTGAACTAATAGTTTAAAAATGTCGTTTAGTTTGGTTACAGACCTTATTTTAAGATTTTTCGTTCTAATTTTAAGACTAACAATTGTAAGAACTAAAGCTTAAAAGTTTAAGATTAGACGTACTATTTGTTTTTAGGATGCAATGTTTTTATCAGTGTATATAGTATGACAAATACTGCTGCTGCTAAAATTATATATATATATATATATATATATATATATATATATATATATATATATATATATATATATATATATATTTTTTTTTTTTTGCTGCATTTGCTTTTTTTGCACTTGACCGGAAGTAGTGCAAAGTGCTGCTGACAGATACAAACGCACATATACTTAACACACATCCTCAAACACATACACACACATGTAAACTAAATAAACGGAAATGTGCTCAGCGCCATTTGTCGCTTGCTTGCTCTACTTCCTTTGCTTTCTCTTTCTCTTTGTGTCTTTTGTTACATTTCCGGTTTCTTTAACTATTTTATGCTATTTTTATACTATACACTATCTATTCTATTCTTCTCTATTCTTTTGTTTTTTTTTTCCTCTCTCACACTCTCTCTCACTCTCACTATACTACTACTACATTATTCTCTTAATTTAGCGCTCTTTGTGTGATTTTCATTTTCTTCTTCTTAACTTTTCATTTTACTAAATTGTTGCAAAATTCTGTTGCATACTTTTAGTTGCAGTTTTCTATTCTATGCGATAATCTTTATGTTTATTAATTGCCATTTTATCTAATAAGAGATTGCAAATACTTGTAAAAAGCATTCTTATGGAGCAAAAACATAAGAAGAAGAAGAAGAAGAAAAATTTGTAAAACGCTGTCAGTGCAAAGTAAATTCTCATTTAAAGGTTAGACACATAAATCAACATTAAAGTAGCTGCTAAGACGGCAGCAGCAGCAGCCGCAAAATATTGGCCAGCATGGCAGTGAGGCAAACAAGAACATTGTAGAAAGCTGTGTAAACACGCAAACAATGAAGTGATTTGTTGGTACTTAAATTCTCTCACCATACACCTCTGCTTGCCAGTCACAGTCACAGTAAGTCACAGCTGAAGTAAGAATTAGTGGGAGCCATAAGACAAGCGAACATTTGAGGCAATATGAAAGTGCTAGAATGTAACTAAGGTTAAATGTAGTATCTAAGTATCTTTTCTTTTTGCTACTATAAAAACGAACACCCGGGGAAATACAATATTTGAACGTGCAAACAAGTTTCGATTTAAAAGTTTGAAAATGTGAAGGCATGTGAAGCACACATTTCACAATATAGCTTAAAGAGTTTTAATTGCGATCTGAATACTTAAGCATATAAATGCGAGCTAAATTGAACTTCTCAAAAGCTTCAGTATTCATGATGAATAGACAAACTTATGAAGTTTTGTTAGAACTGCTTTCAAAAGGCTTTGCACAGTTGTCAGTCTCCACGTGCTTAAGCTCTTTAGTATTGAAACTTTTAAATATTTTTAGGATTATTTTTATATAACGAGTGGACTATTTAAACCTTCCGCATTGTGTGTGTTTGTGTGTGTGTTTTTTTTTTTCTACTAAAAAGGAACCAGTTAAAGAGATTATTCATTTGATTTGTACATTAAAAATTTGTTCTGATCACTTTTTGAATAATCGCCTTCGAAATTGATGGCAAAATCTACATTTTCGGCATTTTTCGGCATGCATAGCAGCGACATCGCATAGCTTATTACACAGAAAGAACTCTGGAAGCATCAAATTTGGCGATCGTGGCGACCAACTGTGTGCACCACACCGGCTGAAACCAAAACTTCTTCATCTCATTATCAGTCACAATTGGCATAAAAAAAACCCTGGAAATCATGTTGCGTTATTGATACCTATGGACGGTAGTCATAACTCCATTATAATTTTCAAAGAAAACTGCTTAGGTGTGTCTTTCCGCTTAAATTCTGACCCAAACTACTGCGAATGGTTGAACGGAAAAAGTTCCTCATGAATATTTTGAGAGGTTTTAGTGGCAGAAGTCGGACAATTCTATTTGTTTACGGCTCTGTTCAGCGAAATATCAGGAACCACACACCACGCATGTGAACTTCTCACAATTCAGAAGGTATTTTGAATGTGAAGCTATACGACAGCACCATGTCGGGTGGCGTGTAGTGCGCCATGGCAAAAATCACTTTGAACTGAAGCTTCGAACGCGTGCTGCCATAAGCCGAGCTGACAACAGTTACAGTGCTGTCTAATGCGGAAAGTAATAATGGGTCAACCTGTACTAGTATATTAGAGGTTTTTACTAGATAGGAGCTCAATCTTTTGCTAAAGGCGATTTGGTGATTAATAAAAGAAGCAGAATTTCTTTGATACCTTAATATTATCAGTTTACCATAAGTGCACATAGCCAAATTTTGCTTTTAACAAGGCACTCACATGTAACAAACGTTGTTTAATAAACGTTTGCCTTCAAATTTCTTGCTTGATTGTTTCAGTTCGGGAGAAAAACCGACTTTTTAGTTCGTATTCACAAATGGCTTATCTGCCTATCTATCTGAATGTTGTTTCGCAATTCTTTTGTATCAACTGGCTTAAACTCGGTATGGAAGCATATTTTAGTTTTAACTCCATAGAATGCCATGCCCACTTTTAGGTTTTTTGAGTTATTAAAAGAAAAATAATTTTATATAATTCATTTTCATACAATGATAAAAGAAAACACGCGCTTCATATGAAATAAACACACACACATATATATTTTGTTTTTCTCTCTCTCTCCCTCCCTCTCCCTCCCTCTCCCTCTCTCTTTCGCTGGCTTTCAAAGTAGATGTTTGTATGTATGACAATACGTTCCTGGCATATAACCATAAATTCAGTTCTTGGCCTCTCTTTTTCTCTCTCGTTCGGCGTTAAAACAAAAAATTGATCGCTGATAAAAAATCCCAAGATATATATTTATATTAACTGTGTACATGCACATATTTTTGTTGTGTTAAAGAGATCCGTTTGTATTGGCGCGTGTTTTATAATTTGTTTTAAATATATTCAAATATGTACTTTTGAATTATGCCTTTTAGTTGCAGTGAGTGTGTATCAGTATCAGTGTGATTATATATGTATGCAAGACAAACGCTGGGGAATGCATTTGTTGTGCTGAGCTGTCACTGCGCTGGCTTAGTTATTCTCAGAAGCATGTAACTTGACGGACCAGCGCAAAAAAAAAAGAAAGAAAAGAAAAGAAAAGAAAAGGAAAAACTGGAACGGAAATAGTAAGTCGACCGCACTAGCAAGCCAGGCCAGTGTAACTCTGAGCTACGCCATATCATGCGCCGCCATTTTATTGTACCAAGACAGTGGAAAATTTCTTATTTGTTTCTTTTCATTTCAATGTTGAAGTTAAAATGAAGCATCGAGAATACTTTCTTCTTCTTTTTATGCACGTTTCTCCTTACTAGCCAATACTACCCACATTTCTATGCAATTGTTGCACGCACTTGTTATGTAATGTAATTAAAAATGGGTGAAGCATACTTTTTAATGGACATGAACTTTGAAAACTTTTACATAAAATTTATGCTTTAAGGTGGTTTGATTTTATTTGCCTAGCTGGATATTTGCATTGTTTATTAAGTTTTTATCTTGAAATACGAAATACTTTAACACATTCGATTGCGCAGAAAGCAATACGTGAAAACAGAAGTACACTTAAGAATTGTTGATTGTATATTTAATCAAATTTATTATCGTCATCTCAAACACGTTATTTAAATAAAGCGAACGGCATTTTGGCACTCACATGTTAACGACAAGTGGAAGAGTTGAGAATGTTGAGCGCAATGGTAAGGCTTTTAAACTTAGATTATCAGCAAGTGCAGTGTTTCTAACAATTCAATAGTATTATAAAATTAATGAAGTATCTATAAAATCTAGTATAAAGAAAATACATTCGCTCGAAACTAAGTATTGTATCTCAATTCAATTTTGGAATTGCATTTTCTTGTTGTATTTGATAGCTTAATGCGCTTTCTTTTGTTGGCTCTTCTTTCTTATTCATTGCGCGTAATATTTTTCTCTTTAGCAGTTCATTTTGTAAATAGTTTGTATCGTAGATACTTTGTATTGTTGCTGTTGCAACTGGCGTTTTCACTAATGTTGTTATTCTGTCAATTCAAGTCAATTTTTAAAATTGAATTTTTATATTAAATATTTATAGCTTTTAGTATTGGAAATGTTAGCTAATATATAGAATATATATATAGCACCAATCACAAACGACGGTAGTCAGTTACTAAATGTGAAGTTTTTATTTTATAGTAGACATTTTTTCATATACAACTTTCGCTCTTTGTCACATCTTCCCATCTCTTTTTCACATTTAAAACGCACTTTTTGTACTTATTTACGATAGAACGTTATCTCTAAACTTTATGCACACATAATAAATTAAATCAACGTTTCACTGAAAGATATATCCGCCCATTTTTCACGTTTTACATGTAAATTTTTGTTATTTCTTGAATTTATCAATTGATGCAAAGGTACCGTGTGTCTAATGGAACCGGAGGCGGTCGTTCCACAGCTCACTTTTTGGGATTAATGTTTTTTATTTATTTTTTTTTTTATAATTAGACCCCTTGGACTCATTTATTAATAATAGCACAAAGTTCAATAAATAATATATTGGCCATTTTGATCCATGATCTTTTGCCATCTTTCTGGAAGTTTGCATGATTCCGTGCTCTTCAAAGCATTGTTCTTTTAGTAGTCTGATTGAGCAACGTACGGTTTGTTGGGAAAATGATGCAAAACTTCCCAGCTAAGTTTAAGTTGCTGCAACTTGTGACGAGTCACCAAACTTGTGTGTCGTATCGCATTACGCCTTTGCGCCTTTTGATGAGTTCTGAACGCTACTTCGCAAGAGATTTATCAAATCAGCCAGTTGTTGAGTGTAAACATTAAAATTGATCGGTAAAAGCTCGAAAAACACCATAACCTGCAAGTGGCGGTATGGAATGCAAGACTATATTTTGTTGAAAATCGGCTTTGTGTGTGAATGTCGTTTGTACTTCGCCACATCCCTTTACTTTAAACATTGTTGTAAATAAACCAGTATTCATCGCCGGTTACGAGGCACTTCAAAATGAATCTGTTTTGTTGCGATTGAAGTAAATAGATGAATATCGTTGAGTTCATGATGAATCCACATATCGAGGTTCCTGATGAATACCAGCCATCGGAGATGATCGTGGACGCTTAGTTAAAGAAGGATCAGTGTCTCCACGATATCAAGAGTAGCAACTGTCATCTGTCAAATGGTATAAGAAATGAGCCGCTTGCGGTGACTTTTGTAATTCAAAATTCGTGTAACGAAATGCAAAAATGCGTCGTTTTCCGACAACCTAATATTAAAGCTTTAGGTGTGTATTTGAAGAATTACACCAAATTTTCACTGAAGCAGTAAATCGCATATAGCAGTAAATTACAATAACAATAACACAGAAAAGGCTTAATTTACTGCTAAACCTAAACGCAGTAACTTCTACTGTCATTTATTAGTATATTTCTGCTATTGCGCAACAACTTACTGTAAATGCTTATTGCGCGCAGTGAAAATGCGCTCTAAATTCAATAATAACTGCAGGTATATATGCTTCCATACTGCTTTTGGTTAGAAACCTCTTATGAAACTTTCTACTAGTACTTATTTAGTTTGCTACAATAACTTTCAATGTAGCTCTGTATCTACGATATGTTGCGTTGAAAGGAACTAAACAAAAAAAAAAATGACAAAAAGAAAGATGGTTAGATAGGGTAGAACGGTAGATAGATGAAGGTGCAAAATCACACAAATGCATATATATATATATATATATATATATATATATATATATATATATATATATATATATATATATATATATATATATATATATATATATATATATATATATATATATATATATATATATATATATATATATATATATATATATATATATATATATATATATATATATGTAAGATACATATATCTATCTACTTGTGCATCTATGCAAACTTAACTGCACAAGTTTTTATTGCCTGCAGCATTTATTCGATATGCAACAGACAACACAGACAGACACGAGGGTGAGGACAACAGTTTCAAACTTTTTCTGAAAGCAATGTACTTAAGAAATATGCAACACCAAGCACTCGGAATAGATACCAGAATGAAAGTCGAAATATAGACGAGCCACACGCATAAACATACATACATACACCTTCATGTACAATATGTTCAAGTGTATATACGTAGCTATGTAGATATGTATATGCTGCAGGTGAGCACATATGAATGCCAAAATGGCGTTTGGTGCTGCAATAAAAGCCATGTTCCATTTTTTCTGTTTTTTTTTTGTTTTTTTTGTTTTTTTTTTTTCTGTATAAATTTTATATAGTCTCTCTTCTACTCATATGCTTCACTACATGAATTGCAAATAAATTGAAAAAAAAAATAGCATGAAACGATAAAAAAAGATACGAGTTGAGCCGAGTTTGAGATACACTAACCATACACACTGGCACCACTCAAGTCAAGTAGTTTTATATCAAAAAAAGAAAAGCGAAAAAAAAAATAGAAAGAAAATTGGCCAGACTCTGAGAAGTGCAGCAGAAACACAAAGGAGAAGAAGAACAAGAAAAATCCATGAAAGATTTTTAACTAAATTGAAACCGAAATTTGCATACACTTTTTTTTATGCACTTAAATCTAGGAAAAAAATATTGTACATTTTATTTAAAAACTGTAACTATAGTAGTTCTGTTAAGAGCTATTATATCAGATTGATTGCTTTGAAGAGCAACAGACACATCCAACAAATCGAAATTGTATATATACATATATATACCTGATACAGACACTTGGGCTGAATTGGACAACCTTTGACTGCACAACCAGTCCGGGACGAAAACCCAGTCGACCTTGGGAACAAAATCGAAACCCGTTACTTAGATTCTCAACTCATGCTACCAAGACAAATAATCGCCTTAAGTTGAGAAACAAAGTGCGCTTTACAACACTATCGAACGTTCTGTACTGAATTACGCTGCTCCTTACTCCTGGACTCCTTACCTAAGTATAACTCAATGGCAATGCCTGCAAAGAAGTCAGAATAGTGCGCTGAGGCCTGCCACTGGTTGTCTGCAAATAACGCATGAAGACCATTTGCATGAAGAAACGATGTTGATAACTGTTCATCAACGTAATGAGCTGCTTTCGAAGCAGTTCTTGTTAAGTGCGTACAGAAGTCATCATCCAAACCATGGCACCCTCACGAGAACAGCCCCTATCCGAATAAGAACAGATATCAGAACCTATAAAACGAGTATTAATCGTTTTATTCCTGAAAGTCGCATAGAGGAGAGTGTGATTATACTTCTGGAAGGGCTCAATTGTATAAAGATGCAATTGAACAATCTATACGCTCTTATAGGGACAATGTAATATTAGGTGGAAGACCACCACCTATTAATGAGAGCGAAAAACATCTACCTCGTACCACCAGAACCAAACTAGCACAGTTGAGATCCGGATAGAGCAATATGCTCGAGTGCTACAGGGAACGGATTGGGATAAGCAATTGCTGCCCCGAATGCGGCCAATCACCGCACGGATACAATTCATTTGTTTGATTGCCCGTCCTATCCAACTCAATTGAGTCCTTTGGACCTATGGTTACGTTGTTGCTTCTTTCCTGGGACTTGACACCTAGGGTTACATTTCGGTCTGTCTTTCTGTCGCATTCAAAAATCGCTTTGCACAATACAATCCATTCATAATATAATAAATTGTATATATGTATTTCCTGTTGCAGCCCAAACCAAGCTGTTACAACAACAACAACAACGACAAATCGAAATAATATAACAATTGAAACAAATATTTCAATAATAAACAAAGGTTACCAGCCTACACAAGTTCAAGTTTGTTTGTTTTTGTAGTATCCGTTGTAAAATTCGAATAAAATGCCAATCAGCTGTTACATTGACATCAGCTGGAATCAGCTGTCGCGTTGAAAACGTCAAACCAGTACAGTTGATAAGCCTTGTATCACATTTAATGTGCCAGGAGAACATGCCAACATACATCATTGCGGGTGACGCTTTTTGTTTTTTTTTTTTTTTTTTTTTTTGGCGTTGTGTGCTTATGACCGACGTAGCACATTTTTTGCTGTATGCAAGTGTTGAAAGGCAGAGTGTTTGTTATTGGTGCACTCAAAATTGCTCAACTTATTCTTAAGTTGCCTTAACAATCATTAAAAGTTACTATCTGTGGTGCATTGTATGCTTGGAAAGACTCATTGTCCCTTACTTTTTCGAAGATGAAGACGCCAACGGTCAACTGGGCGCGAAATAGTGCACTGATACGCGACTTTTCTGCCAGCTGTGCTCAATGAAAAACAGATAGAGAATTATTGTTCCCTAAACGTTTGATTTAGATAAATGGTGATTTCGTTTGCTTATCACATTTTAAACAGTTTGACTTTGTATTGTGGTAATATCTAAAGTAAAGCAATGTTTCTGACAGCAAACGTGAAGCTCTCGCACATCTTTAGGCTAACTTACTTCTGATAATCGCAGGAGTTTCACCCGAGATTCTGCAAAAAGTGCTGGAAAACGCCAAAGAACGGTACGATTTATATGTGGCTGTGGCTGTGGAAGTGATTATTATTATTTTCGAAAATAGACTAAAAAAATTGTGCATATTTAAATTCACATAAAATATAAGAAACAAAACGAATTCGTTGAAATGGTCAAACTTTTACGTCAGTTTGGCAATGCTATTGCGTTCATGCAGTCTTGCCATTCATTCGAACTGATGGCAACTATGCAATGGAAATAAGAGGTAGACAAAAATTAAACAACTGATTGTTTTTAAGTTTAACTTTTGCTCTCAGCGTGACATTTGTAAATAACAATATATAGAGCAGTAGTGCCTCAAAATTTCAAATATAAGTACACACACCAATACATATATGCAATTTTTGTTGCTTTCGTATTCGGTATACGCAGAAACATAACAAAGAGCAAGAAAATTGTTTGTATAAATTTGGCTAGTTGATGTAAAGAGCTGCGTGTGTGTGTGCTGTCAATAGGCAAAAAAATCTATATTGCACTATGCTCTTTGTTATATATATGTAGACATATAGCGAAGAACGATGATATTGTTTATGTAATTCATATGGTTAATGTGAAGAGCTGTTAATCAAGTAAATATGTATTATCAAAATAGTATTTATATGAGAAAATGGTTCAAATGACATCAGTATTTTATATATTTACTTTACTTACGACACTCTAAAGAAAAATCTAATATAGTATGAAACATATAAAAAGGAACAAGAAAACACTAACCTAACATACATAATTTATAATATTTATGTGTGTGTGTGTGTGTATACGAGTATATGCACCCGATACTATGCTATAAACAAATACACCACTTGTGCTGGTTTGCTAACTTCTATCAAATTAACTGGCTTTACACTTGCAGCATGCAAATCTCGAAGAGTGTTGATACTATGATCAAGTTGAACACGAGTAACTATGCTTGAGCGTTCATGCATTTATGTATATCCCATAGATACACACATCAACAAGCAGCATCAGCAGCAGTACCTCCCATAATATCATCATCACGAATACGAATAGCATAAAATATACTTTGTACACAACAAAGTAATGCAACCGCAATCAACATCTCGAAGCATGAAGCTCGTAGCCTGAACAATCTTTACATTGTGTTGCTTGCAATAGTGTTGAACAAGTCAAGTGGGTTGAAAAGCAGATTGAATGCCCTGCACTACTAGAAAGTATCGTATGTACTTTACATATGCATGATTCCAACAAATTCCTTACGAAAATTTAAGCAAGCGCTCTTGAAATAAAAATTTGAATTGCATCACAATATGCTATAGAGGAGAACAGAGTCAAGACACACACACACACTATGGGTACTCATATGTGCACGAATTTCTGAATTTTGCTGAAGTCTGAAGCTCTCTCTCTTTGTGTACATCTTTGCTATAGAACTCAGTGAATTTTGGCATAAATGTTATAATAATTAATATATAGGGTATATGCTTGCAGTTTGCCACCACTGCACTTCTAGCAATATCATAACATAAACTCAAACTAACATTGACGTCATAAGAGTAGTTGTCACTTTTAAAAAAATTCAGTAGCTGACAGAAGATACAATAACAGTGTTTGCTGAACAAAGTTTGAAATATTATTTCTTAAAAATAGAAACAATTTTTTATGCTATGCACATAAATTGTACCTTTTAACCACAATTCACGATAAACATTTGTCCTCTGTTGCTTTTTCATTTAATTTATTGTTCATATGCTCATATAATTTCAAATACATCACGTACATTGCAATTTATTTTCATGTTTATTCCAAAATGGCTTCAAAATGCAGGTTGGCATCTTTGTTGGCTTGCAGGTTGCCACCTCTCTTGCTCTCTCTCTCGCTCTCTCTCTCTCTCTCTCTCACACTATTCGTGTTGAAATTTTTTTGGGTTATTCTTGAGACGGAAAAAGATATACGTTCTACACGTTTTGTACAATGCGGATTTGTTTCAAAGTTATATTTTTATATATTTGCAATATTTTGTTGTTGTTTTTTTTTTTTTTTTTTCTTATATAAATTTGTCAGATATCTGGTTGAATTCCAATATAGAGGCCTATTTGTTTCCTAAGCATTTAGACTATCCATTTCAATGTGCCACGCTGCTTTTTAGGTGTAGCCTCCATACAAACCCACCGCAAATTTTGGGGGAAAAACTTATTTATTACAGTTTTTTTTTGAGATCTCAACTTTAAATTTGTTGTGGTTGTTGTTGTTGTAACAGCTTCCTGTGAGCTGTAGCAGGAAATTATATATACTCAATTTATTATATATGAAATGAAATGTTGTGGTACAAAGCAATATTTGTGAAAGTAAGAGAAAGAAAAACCGAAATGCAAACCTCAGGTGTCAAGGTCTAGGAAAAAGGCAACATCCTCTGGTCGTAACCAGAGGTCTAAAGGGCTCAATTGTGAACAAATGAATAGTATCATGCGGTGATTGACCGCAATCAGGGCAGCAATTAGTATTACTTATCCCAATTCTTTCCCTGTAGCACTCGAGCATAACGCTCCATCCGGATCTTAACTGTGCAAGTTTCGTCCTGGTGCTACGAGGGAGATGTTTTTCGCTCTCATGAATAGGCGGAGGTCTTGCACCTAATATAATATTGTCCCTAAACGAGCAAATTGCATGTTCAGTTGCATCTTTATGCAATTGGGCCCTTCCGGAAGTATACTCATACTCCCCTATGTTACTATCAGTGATAAAGCGATTTATGCTCGACTTATATATCCTGATATCCGATCTTATTCGGGTAGGCGCTGATGTAGTGAGGGTGCCATGGTTCGGCAAGCGCTTTCAACACTTTGTTTCTCGACTTAAGACGATTATTTGTCTTGGTGGCATGAGCCGAGAATCTAAGCAATGGGTCAAATGTAGTTCCCAATATCATCGGGTACTGGACAGTAGAACCCTTAGACCTCAAACAAAGACATCTAGTTCCATTCTCATCTCCTTAGTCCAGGAAGTGCAAATGGAAGCAGATGACTTATGAGTTGAAAGTCTTAAGGTTGCGAGCAGAGAACCCCACCCTGCGGAACACCTATCTTTAACTTACGATAACCCGACCTCACATCCCTAAATTCAACGTATGCCCTTCTACCATTAAGATAGTTCAATAGCCAGCGTTTCGTTTTATCGGATAGTGAGGTGGATCCAGGTCTTGAAACAAGATTGCATGATCAACAGTGTCAAATGCCTTGTTCAAGTCTAGAGCCACCATCACTGTACGTTCGCATGGCCTCGGCTTATTAAGTCCATCAGCTATAAAAGTAGTGATTTCGCTTAATGCTGAGGTCGTACCACGACCTTTCCTAAAACCGTGCTGATGATCTGCCAGAAGGCAGTGTTCTGTCATTGAAGGAAGTAATAATGACTCAAGAACTTTCACTACAAGTGAAAGAAGCGATATGGGCCTATAAGAGGAACCAAGATCAGCTTCACTACCAGGTTTTAAGAGAGGTACAATCCTTGCTACCTTCCATACATCAGGGATAATTAACTGGGAAATGGAAAGGTTTAACACGTGCGTGTGGTATTCTACCGCTATATGCCCAAGATGCTTCAACATCAGCATTGAAATGCCGTCTTTGCCGAGTGCCTTGGATGATTTTGCGTTCCCTATAGCAGCAAGAACCTCCTCACATGTAAAATCTACCAAATCGTCATGTTCTTTTTTCCTTCTAATGTGACGTATGGATTTACGCTTTAACATATTCGGCTGAGAAGGGTGTTGCACGAACTGTCTGCAGAAATAGGTGGCACACTTTTTTGACGATCCTATTTGCACTCCATCAAATGTGACAGCTGTTATGGTAGTTTCTTATGGTAAAACTCTTCGCGTATGTATTAATGGGCGTGTTCTAGTCTATGCCTTTATTCGCACTTTTGCTTTACATTATATTTTAGCATGAAGCGTTTGTATATCATAATATCCACACTGTAACATGAATAAAAATGAAAGGTGATATTGTTATTGCAGAGTTTTGTTTCTGTCTCAAGAATGACCAGCACGATCAGTGAGTTGCAACTCTAAAGCTCTTCTTGTAAGTTGATTTAGTTAAACTTGTATTTGCACCACGTGCAAAAGTACTATGGAACGTTCCATCGATAAATATGTATATTCAAAGTTGTGTCTATTAACAACATATTCACATATTATAAGCTAAACTGTATCTGCTGGCATTGTACATTGTGTTTAGATACATTGTACCACAATAATAATAATAATAATAACTTTATATGATTAAGCCAATTTGATACGAACTAACATATTAATTATCAACAGAGTTGTGTACAAAAAGAGTAGTAGAGTGTGTAATTGGATTTTTTTTAGTATTATAATACGCTGTAGAAATATGAGTTTTATGTTCTTAACAACAATTTGCGTACATGAAATATTTTGTGAAGATTAATTGCATCTAAATAAAAGTGTGCATGCGTATCTAATTAGTTTGCTTTTGATTTTGACAAATTTTAAGCAGAAGTAGAAAATTGTCGTGTCTTATTAGGATAGAACACAAAGAGAAAAGGAACCTATGATTAATGTGAATTTTATATTGCTCACTAAATTTCTTCTTATGCAGTGCTGTTTGATTTTCTAATTTTAAATATTCACAGAAATAATGCAATCATTAAGCAAATTAATCAAATCAAATATATACACAAACTCTCAGGCGGCAAATAGCAATCCCAAATGATTCAGTGGAACTGAAGAGCGAATAAGACAAAACTACGCCAAGAGTGAAAATATTAAAATAATAATAATAAACATTTTGAAATCGTGTTTCATAAATTTGCTAGCATAACTTACCCGGCTTTGTGCGGGAATTTTTTCTGTACAGAAAATTATGCAAACTATTCTCAGTATAGATTTTTTAATAATTATTTCTAAAATAGCTTTCGCGTAGGTAAATTTTAATTGTCACCATAATACAATTGAATTCAGAGAATTCTTAGCCGCATAATCACCATTAATTTCAATGCATTTCTTCAGTCTCTAGCTTCAACTATCAAAGAATTCTGAAAAATGGTGTTTTGTAACTGCTAAATTTCTACATCAACTGCTTAACTCCATTAAGTATTTCTCATTTTTTTAACGGTTTTCTAGTCAATTTACGAGAACTTTTGGTAAGCAGTCTACAGTATATCATTTTGCAGTTACTGTTTCACCAGTTTTAAGCGAAATAGTGACTATAAGTTTTGCTCTGGTGAAGTAAATAGATATCAACAAAAATGTTACTGACTTTTATTGTCTGGCTTTAATTGCTGGGTTTGCTCCTTTTCTGTTCTACACCATTGAGTGTTGTTTGTTGTCCGAGTCGTACTTATAAAACAAAGCTGCACTACCTATTACGATTTTATCTTAGTTGCTAGATCTACCGTCTTGGAATTTGTCTTAGGAAATATTGAGCAAAGCGAATTCGGAACTTCTTTTTGGTGGTCATTCAAAATTCGTAGAACCCATCCAGCAGATTTCTTCATGTATAGCAGATTGTTTCACAATAATCCCTAGAGACAGCAATAGCAATTATTTCGAGTTTCTCGGCAAGCATTTCTTGTATGAATCGTGGATCGTCGTCAACTTTAGTCTTTATCAGAGTCAGATTTATTTCGCTGGTCAAAGATTTTGACCGTTTTTTTTTTCAAAGTATGTTCGAGGCTAATCGGAACCACTTGCAAACAGTTTGAACGGTTTTACTTTTTTTCGTCTCCATGAAGATTGATTTTCCTGAAGTAAAAAAATATTTCGAAAAACAATTGGGAAGCATCTACCATAAAATACCAGCAACTCAGTGAACTTATTTCAGTTCTTTCGCGTAGCATAAACGATATGTGTTCCGTTCCATTCCATAATACTTGTGAATATAAAGACGCAATATGAACGTTATCACTGCTAGCAAATAACAACTCTATAATATGGGGAAAATAACCACGTAGCATGTGGAACTGTTTCTAAGCTATACGTGAAAATATAACGAAAAACGATAACATTGTTTGTATAATTCATATGGTTAATGAAAAGAGCAGCGTGTATGTGCGACAATGCGCAGCATATATTGAAGAGCTTTACAGCTGATTAATAGTCTATACATGTAATATCTTTATTAAAAATTTTTGGTTCACAACGGCTGGAAAATATTAATTTTTTATATCACAAAAAAATAATCCGTACAAACTTACATCACTTTCTATAAAAGAAAAGATTATATAAGGCAAATAGCTGAAGTGAAAACGAAAAAAGAAGGAGACGGAGACGGAGCACACAAAAATGGGATAGAGCTATTTAACGAATTAAAAGAATTTATGACTGTGTGATTTCAATTAAAGTATCTTATAGATATTTATTTTTTCTTATTGTTGTTTTGGCTGGGACTCTTTATCTTGTTGTTTTTGTTGTTTTAGTTGTTATTCATAATTTTTATGTATATATATAGTTTTTTTTTTTTTTTGTATTTCACATTCATTCTTCATTCAATCTATATTTATGTTTAATAATAATTTTATTATTTTGTGTGTTTTCACACAATCAACGTCATTGTCTTTTGCCAATAAAATAAAAACTTTTTGATGTGCTTTGGCATTGAACAAGCACATACGAGTATACCTCCTACTAAGTCTACTCAGTAGTGCGTCTAACTGAAATATTATTCCAATTAAAATTTTATATTACAAAAAGAAAATAAAGTTAATTTAGTTTAGTTTAGAAACAATAATACTACTGCAAAACATGTCTAAATTTATAAGCAGATACAAATTGAAGTAATTTTCTAGAAATGAATATCATCACTGAAGTTCAAGTTCAAGTTCAAGTTGTGATTAGAGATGTAACATGTTGCTTGCACTTTAGTTTGAT
Source organism: Leucophenga montana (assembly GCA_035044765.1). Lineage (NCBI taxonomy): Eukaryota > Metazoa > Arthropoda > Insecta > Diptera > Drosophilidae > Leucophenga > Leucophenga montana. The sequence goes on along the minus strand of JAWNNQ010001194.1, from coordinate 126,485 downwards.
TTAAGCAAAGTCTGTGGAGACAAACACACGCTGCCCAAATGAACTGCAGCTCCAAAAGGCTTCACAAATTAATAGCTTAAGTTAGTTTGCATTGGCCCACGCTGTCCACCACCATACCAGAATGTTCGGTTAATGCTTGATTACTTTTACATACAGAATAGAGCTAGTTCCTTCATATGAGCTAGATTGTGGCATAACAAATGCTCCTCTTCGGCATTTCTATAACTTTTGCAGTAACCATTGGAGTTAACCTCAATCTTCCTATGAGAGAGTAACATTTACAGATTCCGATCAGTAGAGCGATGTGTGATCTCTGGCGTAGAAGCGCAATTGTGCTTTTATTGTAGTACGGACGGATAAGTTTAGAAGTTTTACAATTCGTTCGTGCCATAGATATCCGTACTGTGTTCTGTCCGGAAAGATTGTTGGCAGTGTTACCCTTTCTGGTCGATGTATCTGCCTCACAATTTCCTTTTATGTTCCGGTGTCCAGGTACGCTGATGAGTTGGGTTACGTAGTGCTTGGTCATCTCTTTACGAGATTTGCGGCACTCGGTAATGGTTTTTGTATATCTACAGCTCTAAAAGCGCTTGACTATACGAGGAATTATACATTTGTTTTTAATTGCATGGGTACAGCCCGGTTAACACTTAATGCTTGGAAAACGCTACAATGATCGAATAGTCTAACGGATTCTCTAATTCTCAGATCCGGAAAGAAGATATCTCCTCCGACGCGCACGTCAAACTTTGAGCGGTCAGTGAAGATATTGATAGCATACACTTTATGATATTTTCATACATCATATTTTTCAATGAAGGTCGTAAACAGAATAGAGTAATCCGTACTTGATGGGAGAGACTCTTGTAGTTGAGGGGTTGCAAATGACATAGGATGTTTAGTGCTTACGTCGTTGTGGTGTGTAGAGCTTCACTGTGTTGCAGAGCTCTGCACTTTATACTTTAGTGCCGGCCAGCATACACATACTGCATAGCCAGTGAACAATTGATGAGGAGAATCCGCATCTTTTCTCTATGTTTCTTTTATACGAGAAGAGCGCTGTGTTAGATCTTTTTAACTGCTCTTTTTTGTTGTTGTGCCAATTAGGTTTTATACTCACAATCAAAGCCAGATTATTTGCACTATTACTGAGTGAGAGACTTATTTGGTTTAATTTCGGAAGAATGAAGACTGGAATATTGACGTCTGTGTGGTTTGCATAAGTTTTGCGAAACTATAACACTGCTAAGCAGTGACAAATCGTATGCTGTCGCCTGATGGCCTACAGCTTCCATGCATCTATCACATGTGGTTAATTGTGTCCAACCATAGAATCGAAGAAAGTACTCACTCCACTTTGAGGAGTTCCTCGACTGACTAAACTGCTGGCCGACCTAACGACCTCTCCTAACGTCGAACTCATTAATCTCAGTAAAACGTAAAACTTTCTGAATCCGAAATATTTGAGATCTCGGCGTTTTATACGGACAGACGGACATGATTGACTAAGCTTTCGATGGCGATTACATTTTATTTTGACTGTAACGTACATCTGCACCTACTTAGTATACACTATGCATGTAGAATATAAAAGTACGTATGCCAGGACACTTATTATAAATCAGCTGTGACACTGTTTGTGTAGAGTGAAGATAGTTTTTTGTTTCGAATACTTTTTTATTTGTATATCTATATATATATATATATATATATATATATATATTATATATATATATATATATATATAAATGCACGTATTTCACGGGTCAATTAACATAAAAACCGACCTCAAAGCATACTATTCCTTGATTAACGCCACTTTGAACAACATAATTTTATTATAAATTGAAAAATATTTTCAATTAAGTGAACTAAGTGAGGACTCTAATTATGTTGGTTTTGTTTACAAATTTCCTAGCGCAAAACAGAGCATTGCGCTTCATTAAATATTAAAATATGCATACACAGATACAGATACAAATTTTAAATAATGAATAACAGACTAATGTAAATATGTACATGTGTAAATATACAAGTATGTATATTGATGTTGCTAATATTGGAACCTAACGTCGTTGGTGTTGCTGTTATTATGCTTAACAAGATACATTCATTCAGATACATTAATTTTATTTATTCAATTGTCGGACGCGATTTACTTGCCTGACTGACTGAATGGCTGGCATACATCCGTTTCCGTTTTCGTTTTTTTTACTAAATGGTTGTTGTAGTTATATTGTAGAACAATAATCAAAATCGACATCGAACATCTTTGAATGCGAAACCAATGAATAGATATTATTCATATTCAGACACATATAATAATTAAAAAACAAACCAAAAAGATACAATAATTTAGATAAAAATGGAATATTGCAAACGTAATCATGAAAATTGATGTGCGTTTAAATGAATGAGCACAAGAGTGGAAGAGATTAGTGAACGAATGAATTTTTATAAAAAATTTTATTGAAATTTTGAAAAGATGAAAAAAATTGATATGCATAAATAGAAATTAAAAACATTTTGTGTACTCATGCAATTGATTTTCTGTTCGAAAAAATGACTTCATAGTATACTAGGGTGATGCAAAAATCTATTATGCCTCTAAATCTATAAATTTCATTTCATAAAGCTTAGTTTCATGATTGAAATTTGTAGATTTTGAGTTGAAATAGATTTATTTTACAGCACCGATCATAGCTGTAAAAGAATGACTTATTTTTAATTGACAAAGCATGCTCGTTTAAATAATTTCTTTAAAAGAAAAAAAAAAACAAAAACAAAAACAATGAATTCAATTGATAGTTGAATCATTCGAAACAAATTGTACATTTTGAATCATTCTTTTTGGAAACTTAAAAAAAAAGGTTGAAATGAATCAAAATTTGAGTCATTACATTTTGGCAAACTTTCATTCAATTCGATATTTTTTTTTTTCAAAATCTTTTTAAAAAAATGTTTCAAAATGTACAATTCATTTTGAATGATTTAAATTGAATTCATTTTTTTTGAATTTGAATCATTTCTTTAAAGCTCTGCCTCCGATAAACAGATGGAAACAGATAATAGAATCTACTCTTATAATGATTTATAATAATTTTATAAAATCTGTTATAGTGGCATGACATGCATAAATGTCATACTATATTAGTGCAAGAGAGATAGCACTATGCATTGCTACGATTTGTATTTCATTTTTGTATTATTTGTTTTCAGTTTTAAATCAGATAGATTTTATAATCTGAAAACAGATTAATTTTTAAGCGAATCAGTTCGAAAATCAAATGCGTGAGTACCCATAAAGTTGCTTATACTTGAGCAATTTTTGTAAACGTTTTTTTTTTTTGACTGCTGTTTTAACCAGCTGGTTTCAAACAACACAAACAATTTACACACATTTAAACAGTTTGAATAATGCAAAAAAAAAAAAAAATGCATTCACGTTGCTGCTCAAAAGTTGCACAAACAGAAGCAGTTTGAGTAATTTAAGCAGCATTGTGCATATAGAAACTAATATATACATATCAACAATTTAAATTGATTTCTTGTGAAATTAGTGTAAATAAAGCAAAACGAAAATATAAACCAAAAAACGAAAACGAACTTACAGCATATATAAACGATTTACTATAATATAAAAAAAAGAAAAGTATCTACAAATTAAGACAACATCTACCAAACGAAAGCCAAAGCGAAGCAATGCGCCTGCGGCCATGATCGCAACGCTCTTCATCATTTTCGCATTGATACGCGCATTTCCCTGGACTAGAAAACGCGCGCATGCAACGCCTGCGCTGGACGCAGTTGGCGTTGCCGGGACAAATGATGCCAGCAATACCACCGATGCGGAACGTGCGATGGCAATGGCAACGCAGCATACAACAGCTACAGGAACTGGAACAGAAACAGGAACGGGAACTGCCAATGGAAACATAGTGCCAAATAGCACCGAAGCATTCGATGAACCACAATCTAAATCCACACATGCACGACGCAAATCTTCCAAATATCATGAAGTCACATTCAGCGGTAGCGTAGGCGGCGGTGACAGCGATTCGGAGCAGACACCAACCACAACAGCAACAACATCGACAACGCGACACCAACAGCAGCAGCAGCAGCAAAACTTGCGCGCCACATCGCCAGCGGATAGCGTAAGCTCTACATCGCTATATCGTTCTCTAACAAGTCAACGTAGTCTACGCACACATCGTAATTCTTCCGACTATGAGACAGCGCATAGCAGTGGCATTGGTATCGGCGGTGATTACTTTCGACGTCCATCGGTGGTAGTGGATGCTGCAGCATCTGAGCTACACAATGGTCACTCCGCGCACAATACCGGCAACAGCACAGTGGGCGCAGTTATTGCCAGTGTACGTCGCTATCGTGCACAAACGCGTAGCGATACACTGGCAACAGATGTCACCGATTACGATGGCATCGATGATGTGGATGTCGATGATCTGAACGATGATGATAATACTTATGATCGTGATACAGAAGAATTCTATAGCAATATACAGGATGCCACTGGCACTACCTCGAGTGCAAGTCGCAGTAAACGTTCGTCGCTTTTCTCGCGCTCCGATTCATCGGCGACGACAACATCGTCCAGTGGTGGTGCCGCCGGTGGCGGTGGTAGTGGTAGTGGTAGTGGTGGCACTTTTACTGGTGGCAAACGTCGTTCGGCTGCATCGATAATGTCTTCGTCGATGTGCTCCGATGTTATACCAATCGATCGACGTAGTTCAACAGCGACGGAGTATAGCGTACGCTCGGCAGCAGCTGCCGGACATCGACGTTCGAGTGGACGCATACGTCGCTATGTATCGCGTATGACCATTGCAGGCGCAAGGCGACGCACCACGGGCAGGTATACTAAATAGATACAAAAATATAAAATTCAATATAATTATTTTATTCACAGCTATTGTTAAGTTACAAATTGTATCGAGCAGCTGTGTTTGCAGTGAGCAGTGAGTGGTCCTATACTTACTATTGAAATATTCTATAATGTACTATGTAACTAAAGTTCTAAGTATTTTGTAAATTACAGTTAAATTTAGAGTGCGTACATATTGCAAAGCCTTATTAACATTTGCATTAAGGTTTAATGTATAAGCCTGCTTCAATGCTCTCTCTTTCGATAATGCTCTTTTATATATGCGCACTCTCATTTAGTTGCGCAACTCTGTTTTCTTTTGTCTCTTTCATTTCCATTAAATAATAACACTATGCAACTAAATTTTAACAAAATCTTGTAATTGATATGCCACTATTTTGTGCTTATAGATTTTAAACTGCTGAACACGAAAATGTTTAGAATTTTGATATATGAATTTTTGGATTTTTATTTTTGTGATTTTTTCGGAACATATTAGGTAAAACACCATATAAAATAACTAAATTACATAAAAATTTTCTTCAAGAAATTGGTCAATCGGTCAAGTTACGAAGCAATAACGAGAAATTCTGTCAAAATTTAAATCTAAAATACACTAAATCGACGAGATAAAATCGAAAAGCTTGAAAACTGCTTAGTTTTTAAAGAAGCTACTTTTACGAAGCAAACCAGCTACTGTTGCATGATATCCATGGAAATATAACGAATCCATGGACAAAGTGAATGTGTACCAAAATTCGAGTTTATACTGGTTTTTGTCTTGATCGTCTTGAAAGTTTAAATGCAGCTTTTATTTTGTCACTTGTTATTCCCAGCAGTTTTCATATTGTCAGAAATTATTTGTGATTTCCTTAAAAATTATGCAGAATTTAGTTTGGAATACCCAAAATTAATTTCATTTTAATATCTTTTCCATATATTTCCTACTTACAACAGCAGCAAAACTGTCTTTAAAGATGCGTTCTTGCATTTCCACTTTGATTTTTTTTCTTCAACAAATTATGGAATTCTGAAATGAAAATATGATGGGCAATATTTGGTCTTTCATGGGGCAAGCGAATCCTTCAAATTGCAAGAGTATGAAATATAAAGCGATAAAAAGTTTTTATTGAGACTTACGTACTCACCCGGTCAAAATCTATTTGAAAAAAATATTAGCATGTTGCACACAAACATGTTGTTGCATAGTGTAATTCAAGAACAACTAGGAGAATCTTTTAATATAAAGAATTTGTAGGAAATTTGCTTTGAAATATTTTCTTCAAAAGTCAAAAACAATATCTATTAGCTTTAATTGATTTACCTATGTAGTCCTGTTGAGGCAAAATAATAAAAAATACATTTTATGTTTCATTACACATCACTACTAAAGATTCTTAATTTGCATATAGTTTATAGATAAGTACTACAGTGTTGTATACTGCGATCACATCAATTAAAAGTTTGCGAAGATTTCTTCTTTCCACTCCAAAAAATAAAACAACTAGCTACTACGAAATATCTCTCGAAATTAATTCTTCTTTAAAGCAATGTAACCCTTAACAACCGCGAGTTTCACGTTTGTGTTCATCATGTAAACAGCTGAGCTTCATTTACCTCCACTATACCATGGTAAAGCGTATCAATGTTCAAGCAAAATTTTATGCGCCTCGAATATTGCCTTTAACGCTGCCTATATGCATAATATTTGTATACTAGATACATATAGGCAAAATATTCGAATACCCTTCTCAAACTTTTTCGGTCGTTTTTATTTTTTGTTTCCGAAAACCTTTGCCAAACTTTCACACCTCCCTTGCTTTATGCTTTTCTTTGGCATCTTGTTTGAAGAAAACTTTAAGCATATCTGGTTTCAGTTTGGAAAAAGTTAAAACTTGCTTTACTGCCGCTTTTTCCTTATAGTACAAAAAAAGAAAAAAAAAAAAAGAAAAAAATGTTTCAAAATTTCCTTCCAACATTTTTAAGCTGCACATTGTGTGCTCGTTTCTATATCGCTCGAAGCGCATTTTTGTTGCCTGAAAAGTTTTTGCAAAGTGGCATGAGTCCATCGGGTGCGAACGGACGGTCTGTATTTCGGTCGATCCGCCGGCTGCTATAACGACTGTATCTACTGCGCTCATACTCGTACTGCTAGCTTATAAAGTTGCACAGAAATTGTCACAAAGTTTTAAATCAAACAAGCTTCTGCTTTTGTTTCTGCTTCTGCTTCTGCTTCTGTTTTTGCTGCTGCTGCTACCAACGCCACCGCAGCCGCTGTTGGAATTCATTTCGCTTTGACAAGCGAATTAATTCGACAAACAGCGACAACTAAGTTGAACTTTTCGCACCAGACTTTGTCTTTGAATGCCTTTTGCATATAACGAACCGTTTGTCCTTTTATAGCAATGCACAGTGGTTTAATTGATTGAATTAGCTGGCAAAAATGCATTAAAGTGTCTGAAAGTCAGTATGTTTGGCTACAAATAATTTATCATCGAAATAATGATGTACTGCTTGAAAGGTTAAACTGAAATTAGCACTTGTAGCTCTTTGGTTGACAATGGCAACGATAAGCAAGCATTGGAACAATCTATTTATTTTAGGCTACTTTCTCCGATAATTGAACAATTGATAATAGCGCCATTTTCGTTTCCGAATAAGAATTTTATGTAATGTTTGTGTCCTGGATTGCCAATAATACAGACGGAAAACATTAGCGGATACAGGGAGTGCGAGAACTGGGGAAATCTTCGAAATGTTAAAGAAATTCTAAAGAAATGTCCATGCTTATTTCGATTGCATAAAATTGAGATAAACTAAACAAACTTTGCACACTTTGTACGTTGTACGTGTGTATTTCGCCTGTTGGTAATATTTATGAAGAATATATCTTATCTTTATAATTTTATAAAATCAAAATTTAATTTTATCTCAGTTATGAGCTTTATATCCGGCTCGAAGTACCACTATGTGTTGTATTGTATTGTAAGTTGTATTCCTTGTCAGTTTGTTTGGGAAATTTGGTTTTTTTCTTTTCATTTTAAGTACAAATAAACGTTACACGCCCAATGTAGAGCATAGTATTCATACAAATTCATCGTTTTGCACGTATTCCATCGGATTAGTTATTTAATATAAATATTTCATAAAATACTCAACATGAGCTCATTTCATATGGTCCAATAAAATACTATGCTATTCTTAAATATCCAAACTCAATGCTATCAATTTATTATGATTATTAATCAAACACAGAGATTATACAAAATTGATCCCGATTGCATATAAACACTAAACATACCAAAATAAGGATACATTTTACTTGACAACTGTGACCAAATTGCTTAATATTTTGGTGGTTCAAATATAGCGTTGGAAAGCTTTACCAACTACATTTTTAACGAATTCCAACTTGGCTGAGCAATAATATTACTTGAGAAGTTATAGTTTTAAATATATTTTCCGAATGCATAATAATTTGCTGATAATTTAGAAAGTTCAAACGTTTCAAATGGTAGGGCATACTTTAATGCACACAAATTGTTTATACCTTTCATATACGGTATATGTAGAAACATGACGAAGAACAAGGAAATTGTTTGTATAATTATAGCTGGTTTATGCACATAACTGTGTGTGTGTGTGTGTGTGCTGTACAGAGTCAAAAAAATAACCACAAACCCAGTTAGCATGCGAAATAGTTGTTGCTTTCCACTTTGCTGTACGTAGACAGATAACGAAGTACAGTCAAACTATTTGTGTAATCACACTGGTTAATATAAAGAGCAATGTGTGTGTACGTCAAAGCTCAGCTGAAGTACATTACAAAAACCAATGTGCACGAAGAGCATATGGCCTGGTTACCTCTGATTCAAAACTAAAACTGCTGCTTCTATTTTATATTACATTATTAACTTGTAGCAACTTGTTTTACTAAGAATTTTGCCAACTAAATGCTTAAAATTGCCCACTGTGCAAAGGCAACCTAGTACACATACCCCTATTTAAATGCTAGCCATCTTTATTGATTGCTACGATTTTATTTGGTTTGGACATTGCTTTTTAATATTTCCGCTACATATTTATTCTTAAGCTATTATCGTATTTCGTTTATTTAAGAGCCATGCTCCTGCTGCCATTGTTCGTGTCGCGCCATTAGTTTAACGCTCAGCGGCTTAATCTGTTGAAAAGCACGCTCTAGTGCCACTGTCTGACTGTTGGTGCTGCTGTTGCTGCTCGTTGACATTGTTATTGTCGTGGTAGCCAATGTCTTGGTGCATGGGGCACGCGTCACTCGGCGCACATTCTGCATGGCAATCTCTTTGCATGCCAAACGTATCTCATCACCCGTAAAGTGTGCCGACAGCTGCACTAATTGCTCCAGCTGCGCTGTCATCAGACTAATTCCGCTTAATGCAAGCAGCTTGCTAATTAACTTTGCACGCTCCTGTGCGCCGGGCAATTGCACCAATAGTTTCTTTTCGAAGCGACGCAAAAACGCCTCGTCAATCTCCCACGGCAAATTGGTGCTGGCCAGCAAAAAAACTCCAGTCAACTGATGTTCCATGCCATCGAGCAATTGCAGCAATTCATTTTTAAAACGTTTCGATGATTCATGATCTGTGGCACGATCACGACGCGACGTTAGACCCTCAATCTCATCCAGAAAGATAACAGCCGGTGCACGTTTCTCAGCCATGTGAAATAATACACGCAGCAGCTTTTCCGATTCACCGCGCCACTTGGAGACCAAAATGCTCGAAGAGATATTGAAGAAGGTAACACCAAGCGCTTGTGACTCAGCGTAGAGTGTACGCGCCAGCAGCGTTTTACCGCTGCCAGGTGGTCCGTGCAGCAACAAGGAGCGCCACGGTTTCAGGCCATGCACAAAGAGTTGCGGAAATTTTATAGGCGTCAGGACTGCCTCCTTTAGCAGTTCAATGGCCTGCTGATTGCCACAGATATCGCTCCATGTTAGCCTGGCATTATTTATTTGGCTATGCTCATCGCGCATTATTGTTGTCTTGACCAGCTCGACGAGTAGTTGCCAGTCTCCAGTGCTAAAGAGCGCCTCATCCGCCGGCGATATATGCGCATGCTCAATTTCAGGCAACAGACGTGACGACGATGACGACGACTGCTGCTGCTGTCTGTCGCCGCCATGTTCTATATCCAATTTCTTGACAGAAACCTGCAGTCGTCCATTATTTGCAGCCAAGTGCGCCTGGTAGTGGTGTTGGTTGTCGTTGGTTGCTGCTCCTGCTGTAGGCGCCATGACATTTGGCTGCGTTGTCTGCGCTTGGCAGCTGCCAGTAATACTGATACCGGCGCCAGCAACATTTGCTGCTTGTGGTTTTAGTATTTTACGTTTGGTTTGTAGCTGCTGCTCACCTGCTGCAATATTTCCCAGACTGATGCCGCCGACAGTACCACCTCCAATTGTCTTTGTTGATGTGGCTGTTGCTGTTTGTATCGTTGCGCCCGCTGTTACCTCCAGTTTTACTGCGGGCTTTGACTTTTTCAGAAACTTTGGATATTTGCCAAATTTTAGATTATAATAGTTGGCATACTCCAAATACATGGCATCCAGATCGACATTGTCGCACAGCTCATATTCCTCGTTGAGACGTGCCTCTGTTTTTAGCGACTCAGCGGCGCTATAGTATCCATTATCGAATAGATACCGTTGCATCAGATAGAGTAGATTGCGACGTCGTGTACTAAAACTGCGTATATCATCGCTATGTGACATTTTTCTTTTTATAATGTTTGTTTTATTATTTAATAAATAGTTTATATATAAATTAATATATATTTAACAACACTTTTTTTTTGTGTGTCTTTAGTAGTAGAGCACAAAAAAAAAGAAGATTCTTTGCTTCACCACTTGCAGTAAAGCTGCCTGAAGAAATTGTTGTACACTGCATTTATTTATTATTTCGAAGTGTGTTGTTGCCAATCAACAACAACAACTTGTTACCACAACAACACTACAATATATTGTATAAGAGAGTGGTCTTGTATGTTATGCGTCCTGGCAACCCAAAGTGTTTTTAGGTATTTCCATTGCTGAAAGCTGAACATTTTTTTTGCATAAATGTACGCAGCATATTTTGATGAACGAGCCATTTTCGTAGCACTTTTGCCACTCGAAAGTATAACCTACAAAAAGAGCTATTTAAAGGATTCAGCAGCTTCTTTACGCATCGAAAACGCTCAGCTCACATTTTATTTTAGATGTGCAGCCGCAAAAAGAAGTTATGGGGTGCCAAGCCAGCGGTATATGTCGAATGAACCACCAATTTATTAATTTGAATGGAGCATAATTTGACTTCGAGTTCGAAAACTTCTGGTAAAAGTTACGACTTCTTTCCAGGGAACAACTTCTTTCCAGGGAACAACTTATGTTGGATTTGGCACGGCTTGAAACACCCATTCAGTTATGTCGCAAGACGATTTTCTATGTTTTTGAACGATATTCTCGTCGTCCAAGTAGCCTATTTGAAATAGTTCACGTCGAAATCATCGCACGTAAATTTTCACGAATTAATTCGATTTTTTAGCCTAGATCAATTTTTCAAGTCACTGTAAATAACACAAAAATGTGCACGTACAGCAAAACGTTCTGCGTACATTTATGCTAACTAATGTCAAATGTCAGCTGATTTTCAAGGTGCACAATATACAAGCCAACTTTCATATAAATAATAGTACTTTTTAAACAATAGATACATAAAAATATAATACACATAAACAATTTTTTTTTTTTTTTTTTTTTTTTGTACAGCACAGTACAAGATAAACACTTTAAGTGTACATAAACTATTATACATTTAAAGTTAAGTTTTGGCATTTGGAAGGAAACGTCGCTGCCACTACAAAACCCCAACAAAAACAACGACATTGTAGCAAGTTGTCATGACAGTTTTGACGGCGGCAGCACCAAGGAGACTAAATCGCTGCGCATTTTATCGAGTGAATTTCACGCGAAATTTATTTTACTTAAAGAAAAAAAAAAGAAGAAAAACAGCGTAGAATATTTGGTTTAAGTGAAATTTTGATATATTTAAGTGAAATGTTGATATTGAAAGCATTTGTTAAAGAAATTCGATACTTATAGCACAAGTAATCTTTCATAGTGTACAGATGAAAATGAAACCCATTATTTGAATTATTGTATACTCTATGCTAATAAGGTAAATGTGTATACGAGGGGTACTATTTATATTTCGGGAATAGCAAATAACATGTTTTCTTAACTCACTGTAAACAAAACAAATAGCAATTGTACATCAAAACTTTGTGAGTACGTTTATGCCAAACAATTTTGAAACTTTATTATGGTGTTGCCAGATTTTAGCTTTTGACATTAGTGTTGGCAGTTCCCGAAATATAAATAGCAGCCCTCGTACATGTATTAAGTTTGTATTTTCGTATAAAGTATACCCATATGTATAAAAAAGTAGTCTTGACTAACCTAACCAGCTTACGCTGCTTCGGTCTCTTTTGTTTTTCTCTTATATGAACGCCTAGCACCGGTTTTTTCTGGCAGTGTATCGTTTTTATTTCAATGTCTTGAAGACATTTTTTTTTTTTTTTTTTTTTTGGGTATGTTAACTTCCAATTTTACACTGAAACTTATTTCTACTTGTAATCCTTTTATTTTTGTGTACAAATTCTGTGACACCATGATAAATAGCTGTAAAACTTCTTCTGATTTATAGAAATAGAAATTCTGAATTTCATAACGATCGGTCATATAGTAGTTGCTGAGATATGACGAATGTGTGCTCTTGTATGGGGAGGCGTGGCACTGTCTATTTTTTCCAAATGATCTATATCCTATAATGATCTGGCATAGTGTTGAGTTTTATAAGCGAAAATTTGTAAGAATCAGAAGTTCAGAATCAGTAGTTTCAGAGATTATCCTGGCACTTCCAGGGCAATCATCATCGTTAACATCTTCTCGGTATTCTGTGAAGAGTTCGTACCACTAATAAATATTTTTTTACTCAAAGTAGACTTGTGAACATTTTAAGTATGTTTTTCACAAAAAAATGTATTACTGATTCTTTTATCCATTTTTATACCATTCACACATAGTGTGAAATGGTATTATCAGTTTGTCTGAAAGTGTGCAACGCATTAAAGGAGCCATCGTAGACCCCATAAAGTATATATATTCTTGATCAGCTCGATGAGACGAATCGATCTAGCCATGTCCGTCTGTATGTTGTTACGCATTTTTTTGGGGACCAATTTTTATGCTATCCAGTTGAAATTTTGCACATATACTTCTTTTTATTGTAGTTTAATAGAGTATCAAGATTGACCCACTATTTGGGGTAGCTCCCATACAAACCTACTGCCCACTTTAGACTATTTGTAAGAAAACTTCTTTATTAAAGTCTATATTAGGTTGAATTGCAATGTGGTGCCTTTTTATGGTCAGCCGCATAATATACATAGACAATTGGGCGTGGCCCGCCAACTTTTTGAGATAGTCCTCATACAAACCCACAGTTCACTTTTATGCTTTTGTATGGAAAACGTCAATATCAACTTGAAATTCGATATGGCGGCATCTTACAGATCTACTACATCGCTTCATACACATCTACTAGTGAGCGTGTACCACCCACTTTTTGGAGTAGCCCCTATTTAAACCCCCACTTTTATGTATTACAATACTATTTAAAGTTTCGTGTGAATGGTATTAGAGCTTCGGTTCAGCCGAAATTAACAAGTTTTCTTGTTTTTTCTTTTTTTTTTTGTGAAATTGTAGTCCTAAGGGTGAAAAGAAGCTTGGTGAAACATTTTTTTTTTTTTGTCATCCGATCGTTTTCTAACTCGGCTCTTATTCGCCGATTTTCTGTTTAAACAAACATAAGATTATTTAACCTGACTGATTCACCATGAATCTATCCTCTAACGTTAAAAAGCTCTATCTCCAATAAGAAGATATATGGGTGAAATTTTTTATGCTTACAATGAAATTATTGTTTAAAAAAACTCAGTCACATAGATTGATTCTGAGTAATTTTTGGCATTAACTTGGACCGTTAGAAATTTGGTTACCGCTTTGCTAGCAATATTTTTTTCAAACGGTTTTTTTCTCAAATGATTTAATAGACTGCGTTTTAGCTTAATTCAATTGAACTACTGAACTAGTGCATCGAATTGAACTAGAAGAGTGTAGAAACATGGAGTTGCACAGCAATGAATGTTATGCTTAATGTTACAAACTTGTAAAAAATAAAATAAAAATTTGGCATACGTTGTCAATGAGCAGTTCATAGAATGCCAAAAAAAAAAAGAAACATCGCACCCTTTATCTCTCCGTTTATCTATTGCACACTTTCTATTTCAATTTCGTGCCACTCGCTCACTTCTCATTAACTATTACAACGCGTTGAAAATGCCAGCGTATAATTTTTTAATTAAAAATAAACGCAAAATAATTTCGAGCTAATTAAAAACTTTTAAGTGGCTGTAGCAGTGAAAAAAAAAAATAAATAAATAAATAAAAATTTATAAAACCAGAAAAAAAAAAATGAAAAATTCAAAAACAAATTTTTATCTGATTTTTTTATTTTTTTTTTTTTTTATTCTGTGCGAAGACAAAATATGTATTAATGAAAATTAAATCATTGCTGAGACATAGCAAATATTTTATTGTATATAATGTAAGAATATTAGGCATGAGAGGGCAGTACGACAAGTTATTCTGGTAATGTTCCATAATAGAACAATGTGTGCTACAGCTAAGCAATGAAAATATATATATCTGCATCTTGTATATGTTCACCATTATACAAATATACATATAATTCTACCATAGTGTGGTGAGTTATAGATGTAGTATTCTGATGCACACTTGTGTGTGTCTGCACTACTTCATTGTTTTCACTATTTGATTTGATTGTAAAATATTTGAACATTGTAAAATATTTGTTTATTTTTTAAAGTTTGTTTAACAAAACTAGCACCTACAATCAAGCGTTTAATTCCAGTAATATCACTGTGGACGGTAGGCCACGCAAGTGACGAAATAATACAATACACACAAATAACGTATTAGGCAAGTAACTAAATAGTAAAACAGCGACTACTAATATTCAGTCAGTTAGTCAGTCAGTCACTCAGTCAGTCATTCAAGTAAAAATACTTTACTTCGGTTCAGATACTTTTCACCAAAATTGATAATGCTCATGTTTACACTTTGTATGAACTGATGCACGGTATAAAAAAAGAACAAGCTCAAAGTGTGCTCAAAAGCAATAAAATCGATCGAGTTGTTTTGCATGCTGCACTCGACATACATACGCAAATACTTGTATCTAGATACCTACATATGTATCTGCGAGAGCATGCATACATACATATATTACGCTAAGATGAATTTGATTGCGTTGACGTATAAATTGCGCATAGCTTGTGAAAACTGTCACGAGGACATCAGCGACGTCGCATTCAAAATGATTTATTTTCTTCGTTTTGCATATTTTTCTTGCTTGCTGCTGTTATGAAAATGAATGAATCAATGCAATGTTGTATGTATGAATGAATAAGAGATAGGAAAACGCACAAGAGAGAGTGAGTGCGAGAGAGAGAGAGATAGAGTGAGAGAGAGACATAGAGAAAGAGGTAAATTAATGCAATAATTTTGGCAGCCAGCGGCGTTGCATAAAAACACACACTTGCCGCTTCAGATACATTTGTATCTTTCTGTGCATAAAAATTGCATTGATTAACGGCAACAACAGTTGCTACTGCCGCTGTTCGTCGACAAATTGAGCGTGTAACGCTTTTGGCAGCTGCATTTTTTCACACATGTTTTTATGTATTGTACTAGTATAATATACATTTCTATATATGAAATGTAGTTCTGTGCGTTTAATGCATTCAGTCATATGTACAAATAATTACAAGAACTGAGATACAAAAGTAAAATATTATGCAATTCACATATAGTATGTATGTCTCTACATATATCTACGACATACGCATATCTAGTACTACTTGTATGTATGTTTGTACTTCAAGCAATGCATTGATTAATTCTTATACGACAAGCTGTGCGTAGTTCCGTTTCGCGGAAAATTGCTAACTACATTTATTTTATTTAATGAAATGAATTAATGTAATTAAATAAAGATAAATGCAAATGTATATTTAATTTAATTTATTCATTTTATATGTTAGCAGCTGGCCACGCATTTTAAATGCATTACTTTTTACTACAATTAAATGCAGATGCATCAAGTTAGGTTAAGATACAATGGCGGCAGCTTGGCTCGCTGCTCAATTAAAAATTTTCATACAAAAACCTTAGTTCATATTGAGAGTACTCGGTAATCGGTCCGTTTTTTTTTTTTTTTTTTTTGGTCAAAAATGCATTTATTTCAGAACAAAATGTATAAAAAGATATATCAAAGTTTTTTCTATCGCTGGTTATGAGTTTTTCGCACGTCTTAGGCACATGTTAGATCGATTGTAGTTAAAAGTAAGTGAGAAGCCAATTTTCCATTTCTGCGCAAAAAAAAAAAAAAAAAAAACATTAACCGATGACCTGCTGCATCCGTTAGAATAACCAGTAATCAGAAGTAGCAATGTCCAGAGAATTCGGCGAGTGCTTAAAAATTATCCCAGCTGAGCGTTTCCAAATATTTTTCAACGACTTTTGCGACATGAGGCCGAGCGTTGTCATGCAGAAGAGTAAATTTGTACGTTCGTTTTTCTTTTTATGCACGGCTCAAACGAATCAGTTGTAGTGCGTAATGGAATCGCCAGGTTATAGCAGCTCACGCTTTTGGTTCCATCGGATACACAACATGACTTTCGAATCATTAATATTCGACTTTTGTGTTGATGTTGAGATGTTGAGGACAATGGCAAAGGTTGACCGCGCATAGCGTAGTATTTCTTCTTCTTGGGATTATCGTAGAATATCGATTTCTCTTCCCCAGTCACAATTTGTTGTAAAAAGCCCATTTTTGTGTTGCCTTTGAATCAGCTGCTCGCAAGTGAAAATCGTTTTTCAGCGTCTCTCGGTTTCAGTTTATAAGGCACCCAATGACCTTCCTCTTGAATCATTTCCATGGATTTCAACCGTTTCGAAACTGCTTATTGAGTAACTCGCATTGGAGCATTATCACCATAAAATTCCACAAGCATTCGATGTACTTCAGCTGCATTTTTCTTGCAATTAAAGCAGAAAACTAAAACCTTCCGCAAATGCTGCTTGGTTAACACAAATTTTGACATATTCAACACAATAAAAGAATATTTTTTTTTTTTGTTAATTAACTGAAAATTATTATGGAATGTCTAACCTCTCTGAAACTACCGAAATCAGCTGTCACTATGAAACATTTACAACAGCCAGAGCCATCTTTTGAAAACGGACCGAACTAATTTGTACACCTGATATAATGAAGTATATTGACAATTTTTAGACGGTACTGTTCAGCTAAAAACTCTAGTCCATAGTATTATGTGTCTAGTACAGGCTAGCGCTGGCAACTTACAGGAAGTTTCAGAATCGGTCTATTGCTTGAAGCAATGACTCTGTTATAGAGGCCTTTTAATTTGTAGATTTCCAACCTGCTTTTTCTTAGTAGACTGCTGGTTCCCATAAAATTGTACTTAAGCCAGTCTTGTTCTACTAAAAGTCTACATTCTATCTAGGTTTCTTGAGACGAGCTAGCTGTAAGTACCCAGTTGACCAAAACTCCGCAATCAAGTGAACATATGATTTAGGCAAATAGAATGCATGTTGCCAAACCTGAGTGTTGTAGAAAAATGCCACTACTTGGTTTTTGGTGTTGCTGTTCGGTATAAGTTAGATGAAAAGTCTTCTGTATACTGTGGTACGAACACAACCATAAATACACTACACTCCAGCTTCGTACCTAAACCACTTTGGCAGTCCGTTCTAGCTGGAAACGATAGTTCCAAGGGCGTAGTGAAATTGAGTGTTGGGCTGGAATAGTCTGTATTGCTTCTCAGAGTATTCTGCATATTGTCAGATCTCTGGATGCATGCATCTCTCAGTCGGAACTTAGTGACAAGGCAATACTTTGCATTTAAATCTATAAGTAGCAGATGCAGTATGGTATTTAGGTTATTTAAGGCGTAGGTTGAACAGCTTCTCATAGTTTAAAATTTTAAACAATTCTTTTAATTAGCTTTAAATTAATATTGAACATGCTAGTTCATTTAGTTCGTTTAGTTCAGCTATATATTTTCAATTTATGATATATAGTTTTCTATTCATTGATGTTATTTACATGTTACTAACATAAAAATGATCAAACACGGCATGTGTTTTCAATAAGCTAGTGTATAAATTGGCATAAATAATGAACTAGCTCATAAATTGAAAATTAGCAAGTGAACTAAATGAAATAGAATGCTCGAATTAATTATAGAGACTTTATATGTGGAAATAGCTTCAATCCGCTTATAATAATTGTATGCACGGATTAGAATTTCGCATTTAATACAGCTAAGTAGCAACTTAAAACTCGATATAAATAAACACATTCAGCAGAACCATGAAAGAAACTCAAGTTGTGCAGAGAAACTGAGCGAGCTATAGTATTTATGTTAAGTACGTTTCTATGATAAATATGTATAGCGAAGCAGAGCAACAAGTTGTGTATTACATTACATACAAATATACATAAATGTGTGCATTTAATGTGTTACGAGTAGGCAATCATTTTACTAATCTGTGCTCTAATGAGCTAAAGATCTCTTTGTATGCAAAATGATTGTCGTGAATTGGTCGCCTACTGCGTGCGCGATACTTAAGCTTTAGTGCAGCAGCAGCAGCAGCAACAGCAGCAACAGCAGCAACAGCAGCAGCGCAGCATCAAAAATGGCACGTAGTTTGCTATTGAAAGCTACACAACGACAACAAGTGGCAGCATCGTCGAGTAAACTGAGTTTGTGTAGTTATAAATTGTGCAATATGTAGAGTGAATGAGGAATTTAATATATGTACATACATAGTACCTAGAATACGTACAATAAAATATTACAAGCACAGCATTTATTCTTATGTTTCTTATAGCAGTTACAAGATCACCT
>JAWNNQ010001194.1:0-102500 GCA_035044765.1 Leucophenga montana | reverse complement strand
AGGTGCTCGTTCATATTTTTTCAATTTTAATGAATTAAAAGCCATTTGAATAAAGAATATAAAGAAACGTAAACAATGTACTCAATCAAAAAATGATAAGCGCCCAATGTTCCAACCATGGGCGATACTCTCAGGCATATATACTATTATAGCCATGTTTTTAAGTATCAAGAAATTTGTGGAAAATGAAAATTCTCCCCAGACAAAATCCTGGCTCTGACCTTGGACTTTGATCAGCATCAAAAGTCGTCTGTGCATCCATTATTCGTGCGTTTAAACGAATTTTCGTAGACTATAAAAGATACAAGTCTTCAAACCTGGACTTTTAGAAGGTTAAGTTTTGATAAATTTTGAATGCAACACCTAGCACGCTTACATTTGTCTTCCATATTTTGTCTACCATCTTCATTGGCACCATCTAATTAGCGTAGAATTAGTATAATGGCTTTGATTGCGTTCTCGTTTGAGCTACTATTGAATAATTTGTTCGGCATAAATAAACAAAATTGCCAATGTCATAGACAGGCCAACTTAAAGAAAAACTTGTTTTATAATAACATTTATAAATCAATTGTACTATGTACCTAGATTAAAAAAAAAAAAAACTTTATTTCTGCCAATTGTTATCCTTAACATTTATTCTTTGAATTAGCTTTCGTTATTGTAAGTATTTTTTTTTTTTTTTTGGTCTAATTATATAAAAGTATTATAGTAGACTGCTTAGCAATGACTTGGCATTCATTCAAGTAGGTCATTGTCCTTGTTCGTTTACTCGTTTGCTTTGATACGATAATGTAAACAGCTAGGCAATCCAATATTATTGAGATACACTTTGGCATAAATAATAAAGGAATACAATGCTTTACAATGCAAAAGGCGAAGGACTTAGTTATACGCTTATGCCTTCCCACTGTCGTAGGCTTTAAGACCTTCGTATAATATGTACAATACATACATATTATATGCCAATACATATGAAGTTTGGTTTCCGTTTCCGTTGCTACAAATTTCACTAGTTTAGCACTAGTCGCATTAGATACAAATACACCGATACACCGATAGACAGACAGACAGACAGACAGATAGATAAAGCTCTACTGTCATTCAACTGCTGCACGCCTTTCGAACTAAGGATACGTATTGTCTTGTCTAATTTATATGACTGCCTGCAGCTTCAGTTCTATGCTATGCGCCTAATTATATGTGCAAATAAATGACAAAACCGCGAATTGTGTCATACAACACACACACACGCACACACATACTAGGGCAGTTTAATATGTCTATGAGTTAATTAATTCAATTTATTTGTTTAAGCTGACTTTCTTGATATGTTTAGGCTGCCAATTGTAGACTGATTTTGATCACTACTTTCATTATTTCGCGTTAATTACTTAAGATACTTTTATAGATACTTTTTGTAAAGAGTTTGTTTTTGTTCATAGACAAATAGATATGGCATAAAGCTATATTTTGTAGGTAAATGTAAATTGTTGACAGAAAGATTGTTTTAGTTAGATATTTGAGATGGTTTTTTAAATATTTATACATAGGTAGATACATATTGTTAATAAACAAATAGATTTAGTAAATTGCTATAGATATAATAAAAGATAAGATAAATAGATAGACAGATAGATAGACAGTTATGTATATAGATTTAAATGACAGCTATATAGTTCGTATGATAGAAAGTTATTATAGTTTGTTGTTCACTCTAACTTGATAGATAAACATTGCGGATTAACGTACATTCAATAGCATTATGTACTGAAAATTATATCATTGAAATGGCCTCCGCGACTTCGTTTACAATACTCAATCTGAGAGGTCCATTTTGTATGACCCTGTTGCATAAGTCGAGCTGGAGCTTACCAATGGTTTGAATAATGTTGTTCTCAAGTTGGTCAATTCTTATTGCTTTGTTGCCATAAGCCAGCAATTTAACGTAATCCCACAGTAAGAAGCTTATATCGCACGATTTTGGCGACTATTGTATATCGCCTCTTCTGAAAATAACGCATTTTAGGACATTTTCTTCAAACAATTGGAATGGTTATATTCGATGTGTGACACGTTGTGCCGTTTTAATGGAAGCACTTGTTAACCTGGTACAGATCATCCAATTGAGGTTTAAAAAAAAAAAACAGTTATCATGACCCATACCGTTCTCCAATGAAGGTCACCGTCTGTCCATTTTCGTTTCGGAAGATGTTTATCCCAATGACGCAGTCTGACCAAAATCATCCACTGCAAAATATAAGTTTCTCCGGTTGCATTGGAGAATCTTGAACAAACATGATACTTCAGTGGATTATGTCGAGCATGGAGGTCTTGCGGCTTCAGTTCAGCTCAAGTCTTTTGCCAAATTCTTTAAATTGAGGTCGCAGAAAGGGCAACTCTGTATTTACTACGAGGAAACGAGAGGTTTGGCTCTTTAGTTACAATTTCAGCAATTGAATGGTGTAGCGCTCCATGGTAATAAAAGCTGGTAATTTTTCGAAATCGACATATGATATTGCAATCGTACAATATCAAATCATCTACTGTTTTAGCACAGCTTTTATAGGGTAATAATTACATCAAGTTGGTTCTTTAACAATATATTATTAACTAGTGTGCACGCATATAAATAACGTCCGCACAGTTACCATACCTAGTTAACATTTGCATTAGTTATCTTCGCTCTTTTTTATGCTTTACAGCTGCCTCATTTAAACTGTTACACTCTCGATGTATACCAATTTAAAAGAGTCTATTTATGTTATCTCTCTATCTAGTTTTGCAGTTTGGTTATTTCAACTCTTTCAGCATTTTTGTTCAATTTTTATACCATTCACACATAGTGTGAAATGGTATTATCTGAAAGTTATTATCTGAAAGTTTGTAACGTATTAAAGGAGCCGTCGTAGACCCCATAAATTATATATATTCTTGATCAGCTCGACGAGACGAATCGATCTAGCCATGTCCGTCTGTCCGTCTGTATGTTGTTGCGCATTTTTTGGGGACCAATTTTTATGCTATCCAGTTGAAATTTTGCACATTTAGTTCTTTTTATTGTAGTTTAATGGAGCATCAAGATTGAACTGCCACGCCCACTATTTGGGGTAGCTGCCATACAAACCTACTGCCCACTTTTGACTTTTTGTAAGAAAACTTCTTTATTAAAGTCTATATTAGGTTGAAATGCAATGTGGTGCCTTTTTATGGTCAGCTGCTTAACATACATAGACTAACGGGCGTGGCCCGCCCACTATGTGGGGTAGCTCCCATACAAACCAATGGTCCACTTTTGACTTTTTGTAAGAAAAAATTTTTTATTAAAGTCAATATTAGGTTGAACTGCGATATGGTGCCTTTTAAGAGACAGCCGCTAAACATACATAGACAAATGGGCGTGGCCCGCCCACTTTTTGAGGTAGCCCCCATACAAACCCAACGTGCAATTTTGTGTTTTTTATGAAAAAAATCCTTCATTTAGATCAATATTAGCTTGCAATTTGATTTTGTAGATTCTAATGGACAACCGCTTCATATACATATACAAAGGGGCGTGTCCCGCCCACTTTTTGAGGTAGACCCATATAAACCCACAGTTCACTTTTATGCATTTGTATGGAAAACGTTAATATCAACTTGAAATTCGATATGGCGGCATCTTACACATCTACTACATCGCTTCATACACATCTACTAGCGAGCGTGTACCACCCCCCTATTTAAACCGCCACTTTTATGTATTACAATACTATTTAAAGTTTCGTGTGAATGGTATTAGAGCTTCGGTTCAACCGAAGTTAACGTTTTTTCTTGTTTTCTTTCCATTTTTTGCTATCTTATGGCACTGCCCTCGTACAGCTCAATGTCTGTGCCTATGGCTAATGCTATTTATTTCTTACATATATTTTATGCTGGGATTGATTTGGCTTAGACTGCCGCAGCATAAGAAGACGAAGAAGTAGTTTCATGGATATGCTTCTTACTTTCAGCAAATTCAAGCGACTCTATATACTCGTAGCTATATCTTTGGACTTAATTAGTTTGTTTCTAAGATGTATATATGCGCGTGTGTGTGGGTGAACACTGCGTGCGTATTTTTGTTGACAGCAAATTGATGTTTTCCTTCAAGAATTTGTTCCTTTTTTTTTACTCCTTTCGTTTGTGTAATAATAATAAGAGCGCCTACTGACCACTGTCTGACGACGACAACGACGCGTATAATATTTACTACTCGTGTTCAGCTTTAACGAGCTTCAAGTGATTTTGAGTGGCTTAAGGTAGCAGTGCAATTAAGTACTGTCAGGGCAACTAATTTAGCAGTAAGAAAAATAAAAATAAAACCCCGCCATACAGAGGTCAAAGGTCGCAGCTGGCTGTAAGAAGAAAAAGAAAAAAAATACTACAAGATTTTTATTGTAGAAGAGTTAGTTACACATACACACCAATACTTAAATAAATCGTTTTGGGTTGCCCATTAAAGTAAGATACATTTCATTCCTTTTCTTATACTCTTCACACAGCGTATGTATGGTATTATAATTTAGTCACAATGTTTGCAGCGGCGCATTACAGCAAGTATCAAAAGAAAGCCCATAAAGTATACATATTCCCGCGCACTATTCGCTTAATTTTTGAAATATTGGTTTTAAAGTTGGTATGGAGACTTTTTATAACGAGAAGCAAAACGATTGAACAAATAGAATGTATATTTCATATACAATAGCAAATTATATTTATTTTGTTGTATCGAACATGTTTGAGCCGATAGCCGATGCTTCCATTTAGTTGGTATGCTATTTCTATTGTGTCAATAAATAAATAATAATATTAATTATAATAATAATAATAATAGCACATATTTTAGAAGTGAAAAAGGCAAAAAGGGCAAATGTGAAGAGTATTAAAGCTTCGGCTTTACCGAAGTTAAAATTTTATTTTTTCTCTGTATTCGCTAGTTGTTGTATTGTATGTTATACTTTATCTTGTAGACGACACGTTTTGCAGCTGAGAACACAACTGAACAACTGAACTTTGCGCTAAGTTTACTTAATGAGCCTGTTATAAATTTTACTTAAAACATCATTTTTCTTTACGACTTCCTGTCAAGAAGAACAACTGAAGAACTCAACTCAATTTAAAGCCAACAGCATAAAAAGTACAACAACAAAAAATCAACAACAAAAAATTTACAACAAAAAATAAAAAGAAACCTGCTTAGCCGCACAGCAGCAAGTCGAAGCATTAGCTGAGTCAAAGTCGCATCACACTGTGCAACAGCCTAAAAGCATGCAGCGCTCATTAAAAGAAAAAAGAAATTGAAAAAGAGTCCCGAAACGTTGACGATGACAAAAAGTTTCCTGCCTTTTTAGAGCAAGATTTAATTATGTCAACTGATGCAAGCATATACATACATACATACACATACACTTAGTTACTTTCTAATAATGGTGCTCCTCTGCATATAGTATAAATCAAGAAAAATCGTTAACTTTGGTGCAAGCGAAGCTTTAATACTCTTCCATTTTGCTCGGCACCGCTGTTGTTTTACTTCAGTTTTAAACTTTTGGAATGAATGCTAAGATTTAAAAATTTTTAATATAATAAAATGCATACAAATTAGAGTGGATTGATGTAGATTGTAAGTGAAAGGGAGGGCTGTGCATAATTTTGTTGCGCATGAAATTATTACAAAGTATTAAATTCAAATTTAAAGAAAATTTTGAAGCGAGCGGGCGTTGAAATCGGGTCGTCTGGAATATTAGGCAGCACGCTAGACAGTTGAGCTAACGAGTCCTCGAATGTTTACTGAATTTATACAATAACAATATAATTAATTGAATTCACCTTTTGTATGTAGTTGATCAATTTAAATGCAATTATTTTTATATTAATAATTGCTTTAATTGAAACATGTTCGATGCAACAAAATAAATACAAAGTTTTTTTTTGTGTATGGGAACTTCTTGTGGATAAGTCGCGGTAATTTTTGAACAAAAATTGCTTCTGTTTAGAAAAAGTGACCATACCAACTTTCAAAGCCATATTTCAAAGATTGAGGGAATAGGGCGGACAGTAACGCACACACAAACAAAGAGACGGATATAACTAGATCAACACGTCTTATCATGCTGATCATGAATATGTCTACTCCGATGCTACCTTTAAGGCATTGCAAACATAGTGTCTGAATTATAATACTATTCACACTCTGTGTGAAGAGTATAACAAGATGTTAACTTAAATCGTACAGAAGTTTTCATACACTTTATACAAGCTTTAAAAAGTACCCACATGAAATGATTTTATTTCATCATTAAACTTTCAAATTTTTGCCTTTCACCTTTCTTGCTTTCAATTCGTATCAGATACAATATCCCTGCTTTTGGATCATTACCATAGCCTTGAGCCATTTGCTGACAAGTCAACTTCCAATGATTCAGCTAATGCTTGAAGCGTTTGACTTTGATAGTCATCGAGCAATGACTGATAATGAGCGGATAATGGTTGTTCCTTGTCTTCCAGCTCAAAATCACCATTTTTAAACTTCCATTAAAATTCGATAGCTTTCGGTTGCACTTTTCTTTCATGTTAAAGTAATGAAGTAGAACTTCTCGCGAAAATCTTTTGTCCGGCACATTGTATGAAGTGAAAAGTATTATTTACGCTTGAACCAAATGACATATACTAAAAACGATGCTCACAGGCTAGGAATACCCTTTGGAACGTAGAATATTGAAAATACAATAGTCACTCCATATTTTAGGAAACGCTACAAATTAATTCCAACATCCAATACATAAAATTTGATTCTATACATGGAAAATAATGGCAATTTTCTTCTAAAGTTTAGTTCTGTTCGTTTACGTCGATAAATAAATTTCAAAGTTATTTTACCTTATAGTAAACATTTTCCCATGCCTTCTCGTTCCGATCTGGAAAACTTCCGAATTCAAGTATTGCAAACTTTTACTAGCTCCAGTGAAACTCTGACTCTAAAGTCGGAGAGTTTTGGACACCACCTCTTTAATTCACAAGAGTTTAACGACTTACAGTTCTAAAGGCTTATTAGGCTTATTCCACGAAATTGAAGTCACATGTATGTATGCCTTCAGACTGGCGGTTTTTCATAGACAGTTCTTCAAAAAGCCTAAAACTATTGCCTTCCTCACAATGGAAACAATTTTCATATTTTCCTGGCCTTGGCTCATTCTGTGATGCTCAAAGAAAATTACAAGCAACTGTTTGGACTGTTCACCTCAGTAATAAGACTCCATGGCAATGCGAATGACACACGAATACCAACTGTATAAAGAAGCGATAAGGGTCAGTAAGTTACAATATTGTGCTCGCTGGCAGGCCACCATCTAATGATATGAGAACAAAATGCCTGCTTCGTATCACCAGGATTAAATAATTAGCATAATTAAGGTCTGAATGTAACCACGAGTGTTACAGGAAACGAATCGGAATCAACACCAATAACTGCTGTTCTGAGTGTGATTCTCTCTTGCCTGTTCAACTGTACATCCCGTCTGATGACATTGACCTCTGTGAATCTATGAACGCGTGCAACCGAGGTAACCTCCTTGATGGCACTTAACACATAGGGTTACAATCTTCGTATCAAATTCCGTATACCATTTTCTTCGCACTATATTTGAAGTGTAGTATTAAAATAAATAAATAAAACAAAACTTTTTGTCATGAGGCGGCGTGCACAACTTT
The DNA here is from genome assembly GCA_035044765.1 of Leucophenga montana. Taxonomy (NCBI): domain Eukaryota; kingdom Metazoa; phylum Arthropoda; class Insecta; order Diptera; family Drosophilidae; genus Leucophenga; species Leucophenga montana. Next base: position 94,772 of record JAWNNQ010001194.1, on the reverse strand, counting down.
GCAAAAGCGGTCTAAAACGCCGACAGCGATGTGTAAGAAGAAGAAGAAAAAAAAAGAATAGCGCACAGAATGGAAAACTTTAAAAGGCGTCTGCTGCTGGTTTTTCTTCTTCTTCGCCGCCGCCGTCGTCTACGTCGTCTTGTTAGGAGCGCGCTTCCGTTTCCGCTTCCGTCTCATTCTGTTTCTGTGCAACGCTGCACTGTGGCCCGCTTTCGTTCTACAGCCTGCCGCTGGCTTTTAGTTACATATATTTAGTATAAGAATACATAGAAAGCACGCACGCACATACCATATGTACTATATGTATATGTATATGTGTACGAGTAACGCGTATAAATCAAAACTTTCAACAACTCGGCTCAAGTGCTGCTGTGTGACTTTGTCATGCATGCATGCATGCACAAGTATTTTGCGTTGATTAAGCGCAAACTTTATAAATAAACCAGGCAAATAACTTTTATTACAAACACGTTCATCATGTGAAAATATATATAGGGTGTGTTTTTTGTAGAGGTTTCATACAAGAATTAAAACCAAATGTCTATTGTTTGCGCCATACGTTCGGTCCAATTCGCTGAAAATTAACTGGAAGTCAAGCCACTGTTTTGTCGCAATATTCTGTTCAGTGATGAGGTTAATTTTTGCAACAATTGGCATCTTAATAATTAAAATTGTTGCATTTGGAGTGAAGAAAAGCCACGAGAGATTCTCACTGTTTGCTGTTCCGCTTTATGGGCCGGTGGAATCATTGGTTCATACTTCTTTAATAAATCGGCCAAGTGCGAGTCGGACTCGCGCACGAAGGGTTCCGCACCATTATCTATAAAAATAAATATTTAAGTGGGGCTCCCATACAACAGACATGATTTTTTGTTATAGATAATGGTTCGGAACCCTTCGTGCGCGAGTCCAACTCGCACTTGGCCGGTTTATTATTTTAACTTTTTCCACATTTCTCAAATTCAGCGGTTCATTTTTCGTCATTTGACGACTCAGATAGGTTTTAGTATAGCATAAGAAAGGTGCATGTATGCAATAAACATGGGTTTAAGCGTCGAATAATATTTGATATAACTTCAAGCCTAAACACTAAATACAGAAGGCTCCTATAAATATGCAGCATTGCATTTATCACTCTCGCACATACAGACCTTGATTGGTATGTGCGAGAGAGAGAGAGAGAGAGAGCGAAATATCCGCTAAAAGATCACTTTTGTTGTATTAGAGCCCCCTTAAATATTTATTTTATTCTGTTTTTTAGTATTTGTTGAAATACATCATCTGTGAAAATTTCAACTGTCTAACTATCACGGTTCATGAGATACAGCCTGCTGACAAGCGGACAGACAGACGGACGGACGGACGGCGGAGTCTTAGTAATAGGGTTGCGTTGTACCCTTTGGTACGGAACCCTAAAAATAAGGCCGACGGGAACCGGTTAACGTCAACGGCGTGCGCTACAGAGCCTTTATTAGCGATTATTTCGTGCCCTCTAAACACAGCCGTCAAACAATTGACTTACTGAAGGAAACATTGACTTACTGAAGGAAATGGATCAGTCAAGTCGCCATCGAGATAGTGCGATTATAGAAGTACAATTTTCGACCAATTACTTTCCAAGTCGCCCAAAGTTGCTGGTGCATTCATATAAACCAATGATTTGGATTATTTTCTTTGGGTTTACGTGAATTCATTGGTTTATGTGAACACATCAGCAACTTAGGACGACTTGGAAGGCGATTGGTCTCAAATTGGCACTAATGGCATAAAATTATCTATTGGAATAAGGTCAATTTTCAGTTTGATTTTATGGAATTTAAGTATTTTAATTCAATTCGAAACTCTACACTTCTTAAACATAAGAAAGAATGCAGCAGTTGTGAGTTCGCTACTTCGAAATACCATGCCACTTTTCATACATCAAAAAAATTGTTTTTTGTTTAAATAAATCTTGTCTCGGTGTAAAAAAAATTTTCTCTCGGTGTATATCAATTTTCAATTTTTATTTTGTTTCATTTTATAAATAAAGCCCAATACTGAGATCGATGAAAATGTTTGATATCAAAAAAACTTCATATAAAAAAACGTTGTCAAACAACAAACAAAAAATTTCGGCACGAACTGTTTTTCATCGAGAAACGTTTCATACAGAAACGTTTGCTACTGAAAACACTTTATATACTCAAACAAAAAAAAAAAAAAAAAAAAAAAAAAAAACAGGTGATAAACCTTTTGCATCTCCGTCAGAAAAACCCAAAGAAAAATCAAAATGTGTGGACTTTTCACCTAATAAATATCTGATTTTAGTATTTCATGTTGATTTGGGAACACTGTTTTTCGTTTGTTTGACATAGCAGAAATAATTAACAATTTCATTATCAAAAATTTTCATCGATCTCAGTATTGGGCTTAAAAAGCAAATCTAAAAAAAAAAAAACAAACATGTTTTAAGAATATATAGCGTTATTAAGGGCATGGCATTCAAAACTTTTTTATACACTTGATCTGAGCATGAAAATCTAAACGTCCGAGTTTGGCAGCTCTACCATTTGTAGTCTCCAAGATCTCGTTGTTCAAACACACAGACGGACGGTGGGACAGATGGACATGTTTATGTGGACTGCCAAGCCTCCTTCCGCCTGTTACGTACATTTGCACAAACTAAGTTTACACTTGGCCTCCAGCGCAAGGTATAAAAACAGCCGTATGTATCTGTATGCATCTGAACTAGAACATCAGTTTTTTTTCCCACAATCTATCTATGTTTCTATCTATATAACTCAAATTTATATTTCAAAAATATTCTCTATTTCATTACAGTTTCGATGTAGAAAATGGCCAAGGCGCTCGATCACCGCTTGAAGGCGGCTCGCCCAGCGCTGGTTTGGTATTACAAAATCTACCACAACGTCGCGAATCGTTTCTGTATCGTTCAGATTCCGATTTTGAGATGTCACCCAAGTCCATGTCCCGAAATTCAAGCATTGCGAGTGAAAGGTATGTCTCTATTTTTAATTAGTAACCATCATTATATTATTTATACATACTCGTATATTTATTGTAGTATAATATTACATAGTATATTGCATATGTATATATATATATATATATATATATATATATATATATATATATATATATATATATATATATATATATATATATATATATATATATATATATATATATATATATATATATATATATATATATATATATATATATAGAGAGAGAGAGAGAGAGAGAGAGAGAGAGAGAGAGAGAGAGCGCGCGGGGGGGGGGCGCGAGAGAGAGAGAGAGAGAGAGAGAGAGAGAGAGAGAGATATATATATATATATATATATATATATATATATTTTATTTTCAAATGTTTCGTTCTTTTTTTTTATATTTATGCTTTCATATTTATATACTTACAATATCATTTTATGCTTAACATATCAAATCTACACACACACACACACACACACGTCTTCTCACTTTCTAGTTACTTTAGCTTAATTTTACCATTTCACTTAATTGTATCACTATATCTCTTTCTACTCTTGCTTTTTTTGAAACTCTTAAAACTATTTCTACTCTGATTTTTTTTAAACTTAAAATATATTTCATTATTTTCATGCCTGCTCAACTAACAACTAACAAAACAGGTTTTTTTACGTTAATATTTTGGTATTTTTTAAGATTTTGATTTTCTACTTAAACATAAAATATATTATTATTATTCAGTTATAATTATATTATTTATACAATATAGTTTATAAATTGACTTTATCAATTGCATTAAAAAGCATTTTTAACATTTCAGAAATGTTGGAAATTTTCAGTTTTAAAGAAAAAATAGTATTAATGAACACATGCTTTAACATAATTATTGTGTAGTTCTGAGAAGTTTTTGAAACTAGTTGAAATCGTCTATACAATTTTTTTTTTTTTATTATTTTGAACGGCTTAGTTATTAAAAATAATATCCATACTGAAATGCAATAAATGATTTACGCAATAATCGTATTACTCGAAAAAGATGTGTAGACACCGAATTCACATATAGGTTGTTCACAAGGTCTTGCAATAGTGCAAAAGTGCACAAATGGCAACGCGAGCACACTTGTGCAAAATATAGTGCTGCAACTTTGCACAGTCAGCTGTTTGGCACTGGTTTGTTTGTTGGTTTGTTTGTTTGTTTCGAACTGCTATCACTTGTTATTTTTTGTGAATTATCAGCTGTTCAGCCTCAGTGTTGACACACAAAAAATTACCCAATACATACATAAATTCGCGCTGCCACTTGTTAAATTTTTGTGCTCTTTGGTAGCACTATTTTTGTACTGATGTAAAGAATTTTTTTTGGTCAATGCTCTGGTTCGAGCTAAGTAGGGATAGATTTTGTTGAGATTGTACAAGAATTTTCTTGCACTTTTGCAACGTTACCAGAACTTGTGTATATCTTAATGTGTTTTGTCAATTTATGTATATGGTCTTCCATTAAGAACGTTCGTACGTACTTTAAAATGGAAAAAAGTCTTGCAATGCTTTATTTGACGGATGTACTCCTGCAAAATACGGTTTGATGGGTATTGCTTTTGAAATTGTACTAAATCATACTTACAGTAAAGAAGAAATATATATAAATAAATGCTTATGAGCATTTTATACTACAACCCATAGATTACAATCTATAGTTCGTTTGTTAGATTACATTATTCTCTGCTAAAATCCTTTAAAAAGTGTGTTTATGGGATGTAAATTATATAAAGAGTATGGGGTGTCATATATTTAGTTTTACAAATGAAATGAAATGGAGATCTTTCAGGCGAAAGATATATCTCTGTCATCCCCGATAATGTATTTCAGAAATATTAAACTGCTGATTTTATTTTTACTTTAAATGGACTAAAGATTAGAAAAATAGTTCCAAACACCTTTCACAATTTCTGGATTACAAATTTATTTTATTCGATTTTTAAATAATTTTAAGCGGGAAAAAAAACTTAACTGTTAAAATAATATAGCGGGAGTAGTGAGAATTCAAGCGCGCACAAAATAACGAGTGCAAGTGCAGTAGTCGAAGAGCGAGAACGAGAGAGAGAGAGTGAGTGTAAGTTATGTGTTTGAAGACAAAATGCAAAAAGAGAAAGCGAGCGATTAGCAGCAGCACACGTGCAACAGCTATCAATGCGCATGCGAAGAGAACAATAATGCAACAAAATAATAAGAGAATTTATAATTGTAGATTTAAAAGAGTATGATAAAATCAAGTAAAATAAAATCACTCGACGAGTTAAAAACCAAGTGACGATGCCTAACTGTCTAGCTTAACAAAACTTTGAAAGATTTCTATTTTCCATTTGTCTTGTTGGGATTGATTGTAATATGTAATTGCGAAATAGTGTTGTAAAGTCCAAGAAAATGCTTTTAATTAAGTAGAGAAATGAATTCGATACCGTACAAAAAAAAAACTATATTTTATAGCATACGAGGGGTACTATTTATATTTCGGGCATAGCAAATAATAACAAACATTTTTAAATAAAAATGGCTTTATTATTTTTCAAAATATTCCCCTTGATGCTCAATACACTTTTGCATTCGTTCAAACCATTTGTCATAGCAGTTTTTCCATTCCTCTTGTGACACCTCCAAAACATGATATGTTTTTGAACGCTTCAACTGCATCTTCGGCGCTCGTAAATCGTTGACCACGCAGTTTAGCTTTGATACTCGGAAACAAGAAGAAGTCATTGGGTGCCAAATCAGGCCTGTACGGAAGATGAGCCATTAATTCGATGTTTTGACTGCGCAAAAATGCACTTGTTTGACGAGATGTGTGAGAGCTCGCATTGTCATGATGGAGAATGATACGTCTTTGGCGGCTGGTTTTACGAATTTCTCCGAAGACTTCCGACAAAAAAATGGTAGTGTACCACTCAGAATTGACCGTCCTACGTTACTCAAGCGGAACAGAAGCCACATGACCCATTCGGCAGAAGAAACAGGCAATCATTTGCTTCGCTGTGCTTCTTTGGTTGGATTTGGCTCGTCTTGGAATACCCACACGGTCGATTGCTGTTTTGCTTCCGGCTCCTACGCATATATCCATGATTCGTCACCTGTCACGTACTGCATCGATGTTTTTGGGCACAAAACCCGATTTTGGACGACCTTCACGGAATTCGTCGGTGACCGAACTACGACCACGATTGAATTCACTGTACCAGCGATATACTGTAGTTTTTTTTTTTTTTTTTTTTTTTGGTGCTTTATCGCCATACAAAGAACTGAGTTCATTGACACATTCTTGTTGAGATAATCCACGTTGAAAGTTGTGAAAAATAATCCAACGAAAACCTTCTCTTGAAATTTCCATTTTTTGGCCAAATTGCTTTTCATAACGCACTGTAAACAAAACAAATAGCAATTGTACATCAAAACTTTGTGAGTACGTTTATGCTAAAAAATGTCAAACTTTATTATGGTGTTGCCAGATTTTAGCTTTTGACATTCCAGCGCCAGTTCCCGAAATATAAATAGCAGCGCTCGTAGAAGAAGTGATGCTTTTATATGATATCAGTCACTTTAATAAAGCATATTAATGAAGTGTTTGGTGAATTGGTGCTCGTTTCATTATATACTGCGCTCTTTTATCATCTGTCAGAGTTACAGCAATTCCATTTGACTTTCGAGACATTAGTTGAAGCTATACGATGAAGGAAAATGTGAATCCTTTCACAGGATCGCGCAACAATAATAAATCTTAAAATGATACTTTGTGCTCAAAATATGAAAAGAATTTACATATATATATTTTAACATTTCTTGAATGAACATTTGGAAATCATTTTATTGATATACTATAACTCGTCTCAATCAGAATTGTGCTAAAGTAAACCACCACCTTTCCCCTAATTAGGGGTTGGATTGCGCCACCGCAAAACAACATTTACCAGTAAAGATGCAGAGGAAGCTTCGAATACGATACGATCATACGATCCCCATGAAGATCAAATCACTTTTGCATGTATTTAAACCAATATTCGAAGCACACGTCGCTTGTAACTAGAGATATAGCTAAAATAGTGGACCAACCTTTTAAAAAATTCATACCGCTAGAGATAAGTATGTGCTTTCTAATTTCAAATTGACTATGACAAACATTAATAAAAGACTCAAGATTCGTTCATCATTCAAAATTTATTGAAATATATATATATATATATAAAATTTAGATGAGCGAGATGTGTTTCCTAGTGAATTCTATATTTTCTATAATTCTCATGTGGATTTTTCTTTGGTGCCGATGTTTGAGCAAGTGGGTAGCTAGAAATATTATTGCATCTGGTGGTTGCCTCTGCTGCATGCTTAGCAATGGTTTTAGCAAATTTGGTGCAATTGATGGATGGCTGATGTGTTTCTCCTCCTCCATATTTGAAACCTCAATTAATTCGACTGATTTTCTGTTAATATTCCTGTATAGTCAAAGCAGTGTGCCGAGCCCCGTTTTTATTCTCAATGATTTAGTAGTTGCCATCGAATTCAGTGTTAGAAGTGTATCTAGAGTATCTATTGACGTTGTATTACGAAGAACACTGTCGATATGCACCGATGGTTAACTTATAGTCATTATGAGCGACTATTTCCATTGGATCTTTTAGTTTAAAGTTCTAATTGATATACAATATCAATCACTGATATAGGCACCACAGAGCAATTTCATTTATTTTTGCTGGAACTAGTATCGAATAAGTCTTAAATGCTCTGGTGAAGAACACCACCAGCTCCGTTTTAGTTTGCCTAGTGTGCACGTCTCTCGTAGTTGCTCAAAAATTTGCTATCTCTTTCTTAGCCATTTTATAATTACTTTAAAACAACAAAAAACTTTGTGTACTCAAATTTTGCAAATTGTACCAACAAAGAGCACTCGTAAATGTGCGCAAGCAAAGCAAAGCTCAGCTGGTTGAATGTGGTCAAAGTCGTTCACATTTTGGGCGCACATGCAAAACGAAATATTTTTAATGGGTTGTGAATAGTTTAGTTTACACTAAACTAAAGGCAAGCAGTTTGGGACGTATTGAGTTGAATGTGGCGACCTGACGCCAACGAAAGTAAAATTTGTATGTGCCACTGCAAATGGAAAATATTTTTTATTCCATTGCATTGCGATTTGTACGAGGGTTGCCTAGTATATTGTGCGACTTGGCAGTCTTAAATGTTGTTAGGTACCAGTTAAGATTTCTATTTGAAAGTTTAACATTTTTTAGCATAACGTTTTGATATACGAGCTCTATTTGTATTGTTAACAGTGATTTGAGAAATTCATCTCGGCCAATAAACTAAATTAACTATCTCAAGAATAGTGCATTATAATTTGACTTTTGAAGCGTCATAAATAACTACTAATAATGACTGGTATGTTGAATTCAAACGTGATTGGCGTTCGCTTAAAAGCGAATCCAGAGAATGTAATATAAAAACACCTGTTATCTGATAAGACAGGACCATAAACATGTGACATAAATTCAATAAAAGTTATTTGTGAACTCACCTAAACAAATGAAAAACTGGAAAAAACTGTTCCATTAGAGCAACATACGTTGGTCAGTTCTGAGCGGTACACATCCAACTGTTTTCCCGAAGTTTCGAAGTAATCGAAAACAACGGATCATCCTCCGCTACCACAATGCGTGCTCTTGCACATCCGTTCGTTCACATAGCAGAGCTGACTTTGGAGGCAATGACATCTTTTTGTTTCCATAAATCGAATTGCGAAGTCAATGTTTTTCGACGCCTGAAAGCGCTGTTGTTGTTGTTCTTAGTGGCAAAAATGCTGCAAAAATTGCTCGCACATCAAAATGTGCTAAAAAATGTCAAATTTAGAAATGGAAGTGTCAACTGACACCAAACAACACTTAGAGTTGCCAAGGCGCACAATATAGAAAGCAATTCTCTTATGCATTGCACATTTGGATTGTTTTTTGTTTTTTTTTTTGTGTTTTGACGCCGAACCAGTCATCAAAAGCTAAATGAAGTGTTGCAGCTGCATTTGAAATGGAAAAGCGGCGGTGATGTAGGCTCCCATGGCATATTTGACGTTGGTGTGGCGAGGGTTTTGTTTGTGGCTGCTGCAACTGGACGTATTGCACAGCGAGCGTATATGTATCTGTATTCGAATACGATTGTGTTGATCTTGAAAACTATTTTCAGAAATAATTATACAAAACTAGCGCGCATAAAAATAAAATAAAAAAACTCGTAGCACAACAACAATAAATAGCAATGAAAACAATACAACAACAACAACAACAACAACAAAAACAACACTTGCAGAACACGTCGCAAAAATCCACTTAATCACAGTTTTAACATCAAATATATATTATTGTGATTTTTTGCTAAAAATTTTTGCTACATGAATTAGTTGTTTACGATTTCTATATGAATATATTGTACGATATATATAATATATATATATATATATATATATATATATATATATATATATATATATATATATATATATATATATATATATATATATATATATATATATATATATATTATGTATATTTTTACTTTAATGTATTTCCATTTTTACTACAATTTGTTTGGTGAACTTTGAAGAAAATGTTGAAAACCATACGAAACCAATTACTTGAATGTAGAAGAAACAAAAAAAAGAAAATAGAATCCACAAAATGTTGAGACGTTTGCTGTCAATCGATTTGAAAGAACCATATGTCGAATATTTGTTTTCATGCAATCAATCGTGCAGAAATACTTGTACAACTAGCAAAAATATATACATACAACATAGTATGCATATAAACAAGCATGAACGCTACAAAAGTGCTTGCTCGAAATTTAAATACGCTGTACACAAATTTTTATAATCGCACTTCAATTTTATATTGGCGCGTAATTGAATTTACATATATGTGTATGTGTGTATAAACAATATAGCTAAAGAGAGAGAAAGAAATATATATGTAGAAAAATATATATATATATATATATACTAACTACATATTTCTGCAAGTTCAAAATATTTAAACCTGTTGTGTTTTTTATTTTTATAGCATAATTAAATAATATAAATAAATCGTTAAAGTCACCAATGTGTGTGTTAAGCTATATTTTGAGTATTACAAACAATACATTTAAACTTAAAGTACCCTATTTTACGTTATGTATGTAGAGTATACGAATTACTACAGCATCGTAGAACATTTTAGTTGTGTTAGCGTAAGGGGCCAAAACACTTCAATGAACATCATCAATATGCGTAAATACGCCTAATGATTTGTTTATGTTTTTATAGTTGAAACGAGAAAAAAACAAGAAAACAATGGTTCGACATATATAAAAGCAATATCATTAATAAATACATAATAATTTTCATTGTAAAATTAAATTTCAAATAAATGAGTATTTAAATAACTTTTTATACCATTCACACATATTATTAGTGTGAAATGGTATTATCAGTTTGTCTGAAAGTTTGTAACGCATTAAAGTAGGCTTCCTAGACCACATAAAGTAGATATATTCTTGATCAGCTTGACGAGACGAATCGATCTAGCCATGTCCGTCTGTCTGTCTGTCCGTCTGTATGTTGTTGCGCATCTTTTGGGTACCAATTTTTATGCAATCCAGTTGAAATTTAGCACATACACTTCTTTTTGTTGCAGTTTAGTAGAGTAGTCAAGATTGACCCGCCACGCCCACTTTTTGGGGTAGCCCCCCCCCCCCATACAAACTTACCGCCCACTTTTGATTTTTTGTATGAAAAACTTTTTTATTGTGGTCAATATCAACTTAATAATTGATATGGGAACTTTTAGTGAACGGATGATTGACATACATACTATTATGGGTGGGTCCCGCCCACTGTTTGGGGTAGCCCCCATACAAACCCACCGCAGACTTTTGACTTTTTGTATGAAACCTTCTTTATTGAAGTCAATATTAAGTTGAAATGCAATGCAGTGCCTTTTTATGATCAGCCGCTTAGCATACATAGACTAACGGGCGTGGCCCCAATACAAATATACTACTCACTTTTGTGTTTTTGTAAGAAAAACGTGTTTTTTAAAGTCAATTTTAAGTTTAAATGCGATATAGTGCCTTTTATAGACAGCCGCTTAAGATACATAGACTAATGGAGCCCCCGTACAAACCCAGCGTGCAATATTGTGTTTTTTTTTTGTTTATGAAAAAATTCTTCATTTAAATAAATATTAGCTTGAAATTTGATTTGGAGGATTTTATTGGACACCGTTTTATCACGCCCACTTTTTGATGTAGTCCCATATAAACCCACAGCTCACTTTTATGCATTTCTATGGAAAACGTCAATATCAACTTGAAATTCGATATTTCGGCATGTTACACATCTATACTACATCGCTTCATACACATCTACTAGTGGGCGTGTATAGCCCACATTTTGGGGTAGCCCCTATTCAAATCCCCACTTTTATGTTTTGCAACACTATTTAAAATTTCGTGTGAATGGTATTAGAGCTTCGGTTCAACGGAAGTTAACGTTTTTTCTTGTTTCCTTTATTATTTCTATGTAGTAGTGGTTCGTTTTTGTGAGACTCATAATAAATTTTATAGGTTTCTTGGGCATCATACAAAATGTTAACATTTAGAGGTTTGACGCATTTGCATTTGCCATTTCATCATAAAACTCACTCAATGTGACGCGTTGCAGTCAAAATCCCATATATACGATACTAATTTTGATTTTGATTTTTTTTTTTCTTTTTAAATACGTTTTTAATTTTTAATTTTTCGTTTCTCGTTTTCACTTTATAATATCTATTTAAATGGTATTTATGAGATTGTCTTTAAAATAGCTATAAATGTAGCAGACGAAATATAATTTCTGCACAACAAATTCTTCTTAAATTCTTCTTAAAGCGAACATTTACATTTTGAAGATATAGAAATGTCAATCGACACACAGACTTCTATTTATTGCAGTTTAATAGAGTATCCATATTGACATGCTACGCTCACTTTTTGGAGTAGCCTCTATACTAACCACCTCCCACTTTTGATTTTCTTTTTTTACGAACAATAACAGATAATATCACCTTAAATGTTTACATAGTGGGTTCTTATGAAATAACTCTTCACTTATAGGTATATAAACAGGAGTGATCCCTCCACTTTTTGAGCAAATTTCCATACAAAACACCCGCCCATTTTTGCTTTTTTGTATGGATTACTTTTTTGTTGCAGTCAATATCGACTAGAAATTTGATATTACAGATGGATAATTCACATAAATGTCAAGGGACGTGTCCCGCGCATTTTTACATGTAGCTTTTATAAAAACTTTTGGCATTTTGTATGAAAAACTTAATTATTAAAGTCAATATCACCTTAAATTTGTATATTAAGGCTGCTTATGAACGAACGCTTAACAGTGTGATTTCCTCTTTTTAGGGATAGTCTCCATACAAACCATACAAAATATTTCTCATTTCAGGCAAAATCAACTTGCTATTTGACGCATGGGCGAACGCTTCGCATAATTAGCAAGCGGTGTGGCACGCCCACTTTTAGGGGTAGACCCCAACAAAATTACATCCCACGTTCAGTTTGCTAGATTTTACAACAATTTTTTTGTTTACACCTGCTAAGTTCACAGTTTGAAACTTCGTATGAATGGTATTGTAGAGGGCAGCACTATATTTGATGATTTGCCTCGTTCGGGGCGTCGTCTATTCATCTCTTCGACTCTTGAAAATCGTCAGGGAGATAGCAGCTGACCCTGGGGTGTAGTTTGCAAAGCATTATGCACGATATTTAAAGCATGAAACGACTTGTGTCGGGACTGCTTAATCTTACGCCGATATTCTCATCTTGTACGCTATTTTTTTTTTTTTTTTACCAAAAATCAACGTTAATGTCATTCTGCAAGCTCCGCATTGATCTGACATGGTCTTGTGTGACTTTTTCTGCTACCACAACTCAAGTTATCACTCCGCTGAATGCGTTTCGACCCGATTCGGTAGAGAAAACAAAATTCACGGAGTGCACTGAAAGTAATTCCAAAAATTTCGGCCTATGAATAGTATTTCGATAATTGGAAGAAGAATCATTGGAATATGGAATATTTCATTTAATGGCTATTACTTTGAAGGAGACAAAATTAATATCAAAGCATAATTTAACCGTTTTCGTTGTATTGCCAAATTCCCATTATTTTTTGATCAGAAAATACTCCAAATTAAAAAGAAGGAAATATATTGTTAAACATTTTGTTAAGCTGCTTTATTGACACACATTATCTTTAAGTGCATCATACAATAATGCTACCTACTCGAACTACATTTTTTTTTTTATTATCCTTTTATCATATTTGGAGAACGCGCTTTGCTCGTACGCAGCGTTGCATTTAAGTTGGTTTGTTTGTGTGTTTATGCTGTGGCATTTGCACTTTACCTACATACATGTGTACGAGGGACACGACAACAGTTTCGGGAAAAACTAAATGTTTTCGCAGAAAATTAATTTTTCAAAATAATCTCCACCAACATTAATACAATTCGAAATCTGAAAAGCATTTTTTCAACTCTGAACGAGTATCTCCAAAACATGCAATTTCAATGTCTCAAACGCGAAGTAAATCATTGTTCATGCAACATGCAGGAATAAGAAGAAACCATTGGATAAGACTAAATAAAATATCACTCAGAATTAACTGTCTTTCGATTCACTGATGCTACTGTAATCAGATGTACCATTTTCAGAGAAAAACGAGCGAACATTTCTTAGAACGAACCATTTTCGTTAGCTTTGTCTCCTCTTGGAAGATACACACAGTCGACGGACCTTTTCTCTCTGGCTCTGGTATGGCTTTGCTTTATCAATCATTAATGTTATCTGGGACAACAGCTATTTTTGGACGACCCTCTCTGGTTTCGTCTTTAGGCGAACGACGACCTCATTTGATTTGCAGTAGTTTATGATAATTTTCACGAGTTATTAATTTTTCGGTTGAGATAAATTTTTCAAGTCACTTTAAAGAATACAAATAGTTAGCGTATGTCAAAATATTCTCTGTACGCTTATGCTAAAAAATGCTTAACATTACGCTGGAAATGTCATACTTGAGTTCGCCACTCTGGTTTTGCCAGTTTCGGGAACTTTTTTAGTGCCCCACGTATGTACTATACACAAATACATGATGTTTATTTTTGGCAACAGTTACAACAATCGACCGATAACAACAACAACAACACCAACAACAACGATAATGCAAAAAAAAAGTTTACAATTTCCGAAAAAAGCATGAAACGAACTTTAAATGTCAACATTTCAACTTCGACTTTTCCACTGTTCAGAACAGACACTCATATTAAGTGCAATGGCAGCTCACTCCAATGACGTCATTGTTGCACAACTTGACATTTTTTTTATTTTCATTTTATACTCTTCACATACGTATAGTGTGAATAGTAATATAATTTTTTGTCATTTTGTTTGTAACGCCTCAAAAAACATAGAAAAGAAGTCCGTCTGTCTTTAATAACAAACGAGTTTCTAAGAATTTTTTTTTTTTTTTTTGAATATTGGTTTGAAACTGGATATAAGAGCTCCCTAAACGTGCACGGACCTCGCCCATTAATATATGTATGTATGAAACTTTCGTTCTTGAGAAGCTCATTATAATGAATGTCAAATTAATATTATCTGTAATAAAAAAGTTTTTCTTACAAAAACCAAAAAAGAGTGAGCGGTTGTTTTGTATGGGTATACATATATCTTCCAGTGCACATGACACAGAATAACAGAGTGTCTCCATAAACATTTTCAGATCGACACAAACTCAAAAAATTAACAACTTGTTTGCATCTTCACAGACAGACAGATGCACAGAGGAAAGTATCTAAATCAATTCTAAATTCTTGACAGCTTTAAATACTAGACAGCTTTCTAAACTAGTTTTATAAAATAATATGGATTATACGGCCTTTTTATAGAATTTTCCATCACATTGGCCAGCGTCTCGCGATATAACTGCTATTTTGGCTTGAATGTTGTCTTTGAGATCTTACATGATCTTTGGCTTGTTGGCCTTAACTTTACGCTTCAAAGTTCCTCCCACAAAGAAATCTGATGGAGTCAAATCCGGAGTTCTGGGCAGTCAGTCAACTTCGAAGTTTTTGAACTCCCAGGAACTTCCAACTCAAGATGTCCATTATTGAGAACCATTTGCGGTAACACAAAATCGTTGTGCAGGCGATTTTTCTTAAGTAGCTGCAGTCAAATTTTTGGTTTTCGAATTCTCAAACTTGATACTTCAAACTTTTGCCTGATTGTCTTCATATTAATATTAATTCTTTGCTTTCTACATAAGATTTAAAAACTTCAATGTTTTGACAGCAGTACTGAAGTACTGTTTAAAGTGCAGTTTTTCGGCGAGCCATTTTTTTAAGACGGTAGAAAGCTTCATTTGCCAGAATGGGCTTTTACTCTTCGTCAATATGGATCTCAGTTAGGATTTCTTGAAACTATTGGGTTAGTATATCTTAAAAGCATCAAAGTTTTGTCTAAATAGTAACGCAACAAAATTCCACAGCATGTGGAAAGCATATAAAGATTTCGGTTATGCCAGGTTTAAACTTTCAAAATACTTTTATTTTTTTGGGTTGGTGTTGATAAATGGTACGAGACCTTTTTTTTTTAAAGCGTATCAAATGTTATTTTTATTTACTCACATCATTTAAACACGCACGCACATACAGCGAACAAACGATAATCACGCACGGAATTTCAACCACAATAAAAGGATGCCATGTATTTCAGCACACACACACACACACATACACAGATACAACCAAACACACGCAGAGTAGGACTCAAGCACATGTGCAACACTTAATTGCATTGTATCCATGGCAATCATTATGTTTTAATTAATCTGTTGTTGACCCATTGTTTGAAGTGTCATTGAGTGCAATGGGTGTTCGATGTGATTAAATCGAACGCATTCATACAGGCACACACACATACGTTTTTACAAACACACACAGACACACAAACACACAGAAACACAGCTGCTAGCCACAAGCTCAGCTACTGACTGATATTGTTGTTGTTGTTGCTTTTGCTTCTAGCGAAGTCCGTTCAGTCTTTGATTAGCGCTGTATATTAAACAATAATGTCGAGGTATATATGCAAGATGTGCTATAAAAGTCTGGGAATTCGTTTTGCGAAATTTTTTTATTGAATTATCTACAGTGCTCAAAAAAGTATCTTAATAATGGAACGCTTTTTTTTTTGTTTATAATGGAAAAAAAAACGGTGTACCAAACATATCACAAGTTCCATGGAAAAAATTAGTACATTTCATTTTTTACTGCAAAATTATAAAAATAAAAACAATTTATAACGCTGCAATCAACACATTCGCATGCTGTGTGGTTTAATTGTTTTATTGCTTTTTTTTGTCTATGCAAAGCACATGCGCAGCTCTTTGCATTAACTAGTTAAAATGACACAAACAATTGACTTGTTCTTCGCTATCTTTCTGCGTATACCGAGAAGGAAACAATTTCTTTGCTACTTATTGTTTCAAATGTCTAACGTGACATTTCTTGCAGTGGCTGATCCTATCACTTAAATTTTCAATGATCTACGTTTCGGCTGGTTAGTCATAAAAGGCTCAGCTTTTGGCTTCGAAGTTATGCAACGTTTGTAAACTTTTGTTATAAATGAGCGTTTTAACGTAACTCTACAGAAAATAATACAATGGTGTTAAATCTCACCATCTTGATGGCCAGTTAGTTGTGTCAGCCACTTCTGAAAATGAGTGAAAATGGCTTTATTGTTTTTCTCCATGAAGATCAACACACTACATTATGCGTTTCAACAAATATTCGAAGCACTTTTACCACTCAGAAGTGTAATTTCATTCCACTTTTTTGGCAGCGATGAATTTTTTAAGTTACTTTTGTGCTAAAAATTCCAATGGAAATGTGTTCTAGCACCTAACAACACTTAGGGTTTCTAAGGAGCACAATATACAAGACAACTGTCGTATACATAAGAATGCTTGACATTACTAATTCATTTATTCATAATCACAACGAACACCGCTAATGCTACGAGTAGTATGCTGATTTCGATAGAGTTGTTTCCTTTTATGGCGAAAATGTGCAGAGGGGAACTGTGGTGAAATGATATTTTTTGAGGTATATTATTGTTGTTTGTCATGCGATCGTCTTCAAAATCGGTTTATATACTATTGTACTTTACACAACAAATAAATTAATAAGTATTTCGATGTTTTGGTAAATACCATTCCACGAGATAAGAGGTCAATATGCAATTCGAATGTCTTCAAACTCGAATTTCATATTGAAAATTCTACGCTGAGCAACACTAGATTTATCTGCTAGTATTTTATATAAGAAAGTTGATAAAACGATGCTTAAGTATGCAATAGAGTGAAAGCAAGTTAGCAGCGCTACAGTTTATAGCTTTCTATAGAGTTGAATTATATTTCTACAAA
This sequence comes from Leucophenga montana, assembly GCA_035044765.1. Lineage (NCBI taxonomy): Eukaryota > Metazoa > Arthropoda > Insecta > Diptera > Drosophilidae > Leucophenga > Leucophenga montana. The sequence continues at coordinate 77,242 of JAWNNQ010001194.1, read as the reverse complement.
GCCCGGCAAAAAGCAAGTACCATTTATTCATCAGATAAAGTGAGTTTTAAAGATGTATATCGATTGGGAAAGTGTGTGTTTCATATTTGCTCATTTAAAACTGTGAAATGTGTTTTGTCTTTTTATATCATTTACACATAGTGTGAAATGGTATTAGCAGTTTGTTTGAAAGTTTATAACGCATTAAAGAAGGCATCGTAAAGCCCATAAAGTATATAAATACTTTAACGTATATATATACTTGAACTGCTCCACGAGGCGAGTCGACCTGGACATGTCTGTCCGTCTGTCTGTCTGTTAGTTGTTGCGCATTTTTTTGATTCAACATGATAGATATGTCATTGACTGAAGCCATTATTTAAGCTACTTGTGTTCCCAAGTTTATATAATATTCATATAAATATGCCACGAAAATTTTTTGGATTAGCCTCCATACAAACCCACCGCCCACTTATATCTTTTTGTATGAAAAACTATTTTTTTTTAAGTCAATATCAGCTTGAATTTCGTTATGGTGGTTTATTATGGAGCACCACTTCACATAAATATTGCTATGGGATGTCCTACCCTTTTTGGAATAGCCTCTATATAATTATATACATCGTCCACTTATGTGTAATAAAACTTTGTTATTTAAGTTAATATCAGTTTGACATTTTATATGTGGTTTTTTGTTTTGTTTATTAAAAGCCACATCACACACATATACTTATGTGCGCGTCGCGTCTGCTCTTTGTGGTAGTTCCCATACAAAACTCACTGCTCACTTAAGTGCCTTTTTTTTTTGTTGTTGTTTTATTATAGTCATTATCAATTTAACATTGAACATGGATGTTTTTATGGACAGACGCTTCACATTGGTGTATATATTAATTGGCGTATCCCGTCGTATGTTGGAGGTAGCCACCATATACACGGTCCATTCATTATATAACTGCTTTACGATTTGAGATTTCGTGTGAATGGTATAAGAGCTGCGGTTTAACCGAAGTTAACGTTTTCTCTTGTTGTTTTCATGTTTTTTTCCTTATTTTTTGCAATGCCCAAGCCATAAAGTGCAGAATATATTTTTTATAATTGCGAACTTTAATGTCAAACCTGGCAATCCGAGAAACATGAATCATTTTTTTTTTTGCACAATACATTTAACTGCAATTGAATGCGTTCGATGCCAATATGGTTGTTTTTGTTTTTTGTTTTTAATATTTTATTGTTAGCCGCCATTGTCATTTGTTGTTGTTGTTGTTGTTGTTGTTGTTGTTGTTGAAAGCTGCCATTGTCTTTTGTCGCTCACATGCACAAGCACACAGACACATTCAAACAGATTCACTGTCTCTTTCTCTCTCTTTCTCTCTCACCCGCTCACACATATAGTCATAGTCAGTCGCACCGTTAGAATACGCGTATTGCACAATATTTGCTGTTGCATACTTTGCGGCACTTAGCATAAAATTCAACATGTTCTCAATTTTATCTTTATATACATATATATTTATAGATATATCTGTTGTTTGATAAATTTTAATTTGCATAAAAGTTGAATATATACTATAGCCATATATATATATATATATATATATATATATATATATATATATATATATATATATATATATATATATATATATATATACTATATATTTCTTTAATTATTCGCTTGGTTTGTTCGTTTTACCTGAAATTTGTTTTGATTGTTTTTTTTTTTGTTTTCTTTGACGCGCCGTTGTCTGCTTATAATTACTCCCACTATGCAATGCGCATAGTTATTATTATTATCTTCTGATTATTATTCTTATTATTATTATCGTTGTTGTTTGTAACCCTTACAGGTTTAAAGAACAGGAGGCCTCAATACTCATTGACAGATCGTACGTATTCAAATCAAGCATTAAAAATACAAAATTCAAACTTTAAATAAACGAAAAACAAAAAATTAAATTTAAAAAATATGTATGATAATAAATGCTTAATTAATAGCAATTTTATATGCATATACAATAAATATTTGTATAGTGTAAAAAAAAAACTACAATATCTTTTTTAAATTAAGCTGCTATTTAGTAAAATTTGAAAAACAAAAATATCCTGTAGTATATTTTACAATTGAAAACAGAAAAAAAAACAAACAAAAAAAAAAACGTTATGCTATTTATTTGCATAAATGAATTGCTGCTCGTTTTAAAACGCTTTGTTTATACATAAAAACAATTTTTTTTTTTTAAATTTTTGCTTATAAATAATAAATAGTACAAATTAAATAGAATTCAATTAAAATTTATTTACAAGTCATAACATAGTATAAACGAAACTTAAATACTTTTCTATACAAATAAATGAATTATTTAAATGAATTAATTTAAATAGAGACAAAATGCAGCAGCTTCAACTTGATTTTTAATGCACTTGGCACCGTTTTTTAAATAATTTAAGCAATATTTAGTTTCAGTGTTGCCAATTAGCCTTTTTTGTCTTGCTTGCACACGCATTTCAAGTTTTAAATTCAGTTAAAAACTTAACTGTGCAGAAGAGATGGAGAGAGACTAAAGAGGCTAGTTGACAACACTGTTTGGTTTATGCTATTTTAAAACGCTTTAAACATGTATACCTCAGCAAAAGAATTATATGTGAGAAAATATTTTTGTTAAATAAGAAATGCACAAGTGCAAATTAAAAAATTGGTCGTATGCAGTTTTATTAGAAAAAAGAAAACAGTTTCAGAAATCTTAAATTAATACAGAAAACAAACTAAATGTGAATTTTTACCTCATTATAAAGAATTATATGTGACTTTTAATATTTAGCTCAAATTAATGGTTTAATCAACTTAAATTAATTAAACTATTATTTAGTTAACTATTATTTAGTTAAATTAATATTTAATAGACTTTCCATTATTCATTCTAACTGAGCTTAGATGAAATGGCATGGAATTAAGCAAAGATTGTAAGTGGGATAGGTAAATTTTTGCCCATTCTTGCTCAATTGCCAATTTGAGCTGTCTTTGGCTGTCTCAAACTGCTGACACATTTTTGAACACAGCCCAGTATAGAATACCCCAGAGATTCTCAATTGTTTTGTGGTCCGGACTCATTGTTGACCACTGGAATATTTCTCTCATTGAAAAACTCGATAGTCAGCTTTGCACTGTGTATTGGCGCATTATACTGCTGAAAGGTCGAGTCATTGCCGTATAACTGACTACCGAACTCCACCAACTTATCGTCCAATAATTCCACATACATATTTCTGCATACATTCTGGTCGCTATAAAACACATTGGACTCTTTGCTTTATAGAAAAACGTTGCCCATACCATCACCGTTCCAACACCATGACCGCGCTGATAACAGTTGCATCGATTCTGTCGCATAACTCGCCAATATTTCTTACAGCTGTCATCAGACCGATCCAAATTAAACTTCTTTTCGTCACTGTCAAGAACATTACGCCATTCCTTGTCCCAGAATTGGTATCTGTGTGCGAACTCGGACCCCATGCACGCCTTAATGCGGTGAGATAAAAGCCTAGGTTTAGTTACCATAGTGTTATGTTTAAGACTCGGATTTTCATGGTTTATTTGAATAATTCTACTCCTTGTTACATTGAGTCCCAATTTAGCCTTAATCTGTCCACTGCGCATTGCATCCACGTAGCGTTTGACGTTTGCATCGGGTGTCAATAACGGTTTTCCGTCCACTGCGCGGTGTTGTTCCATATCCACTTGGATTTTTAAATGGTACATAAAATTCTTCATAAACCGAATAGAAGAGAATGAGGAAATCATAGTTGTGTATACATAACAAGAGATCACCAAAACCAACTGCATTCTCAGAAACAAAGTACAGGTACATAAAACGCAAAGAAGAGCAAAAATATTTTGTCACATATATTTCTTTTACTGTGGTACAGCCAAGAGCGCATTCAATTTTAAATTTATATACAATAAAATAGACTTAGTAGTGTCATTATATGAGCATTGCCTTTTATATTGTGTGCGTTTAACAGTAGCTAATTTAGCATTAAAAATGGTTTTATTGTTTTTCCCTCAATGAAGATCAATGCACTTTTGTCATTAAGAAGTGAGAACTTCCAAAACGAGCTGTTTAAAGGTTTCTTGATTTATTTTTAATTTGTGAGAATAAAAATCAATTCGATGTTGTCACTGCTCTAAAATGCTCTTGTGAAACTGATATGTGCGAGCACGCATTATCGTATTGAAGGACGATTCGTCTTAAGCTGTTTCTACAAAAACTTCTGGTAAACAATTTGCTGTGTAGCATTCAGAATTGACCTTCCCACGTTGATCATCCGTTGCAACATGACCAATTTTTCAACAGAACAAAAAGAGCAATCATTTGCTTCGTAATGCTTCGTCCGTCAATAAGTTTTGTGGAATTTTGAGCACGTCTTGGAACACCCATTCAATCGATTACTGTTTTGTTTCGTGCTCATATGCATACATACATGCTACGTAAACTGTTACAATATCACGTGACGAGTTTCGAACCAACAAAATTTTTTTTTTTTCACCAAATTATGCGCTATCCAACGCATACGAGTACATATCTTCTTGATGGTTAAATGTTCATGTAATATGAAATATGCGCTCGTTCTACAAAAGATGCAAGTATGCCTAAATTTCATGGCACATCTTATCACTTCACGCACAGCATCAATGTTTACTGGGACAACAGCTATTTTTGCATAAACTGCTTTAGATGCGTTTTTAAGCGAATCAGGAGACGATTGTCCAAACGCCTATCGGTGTACACTTGTTTTGATAATCGATAGTTGTAATTAATAATCCTACGAAAACTTCCACAATTTTATTCCATTTTTTTTTTTTGCCGACATGCATTTTCAAGTCACTGTAAGCAACAGAAATATGCTCGTGCATCAAAACGTGCTGCGTACATTTATGCTAAAAAAAAAAAAAAATGTCAAACTTTCCAGAGAAAATATCAGCTGACATCTAACAACACTTAGAGTTGCCAAGGCGCACAATATACAATGAAATTCTCGTGGTACGTTTTACTGTATTAATTTTATGATACAGCTAATTTTATATAGTATAGGCAAAAAAATAATCTAATCTATGGCAATTGAAAGACCTTCTATATAAAAAGTTATATATAAAGCGTTTACAAAAAAAAAAAAAAAAAAAAACAAATTGAAACCTACTCTATTACACTTTTATGTAGTACCTATACATTGATTTCTTATTTATATTTTATAATTAATACTATTATTTCTCTATGCTGTAAATACACCAATTTAGAAAAACTTCAACGTGAATATACAATTTTGTAGATTTACTAATTGTATATAAGATTTTATTCACTGTAATTTTAAATATTAAAGCTTATTTTCTAGAAACTTTTTTTGGAAACTTTAACTGGTATATTTTTGTATGTAGCTTATTCAAATGCATGATTCACAAATTTAATAATTCCAGCTTTAATATATGTACTTAATTATACTTAATTACACCTAATTCTACAAAAATTAGTAGTAGATAAAAGTAAAAATTTTAATGGATTTATACGTTTTTCCTATTTGCGCCGTCTAAATCTTTCATCGAAAAAAACATAAGTACTATAGTATTACAATAAAGATAATGTAAATTTGTATATAGCAATCGAAAAATTCCATAATTTCTCTAGATCCAGTTCCAGTCAGCTATGCTTGTGTATTACGTTTAGTGTTGGGCGCAGGCGCAGACGTTCATGTTTACTTACCACGCATGCGTTAAGCAGAACAAATTGACGCCTTCTAACTTATTCGCGTTTGAACTGCGTATGAATGTTTGACAAGTATATGCGGAAAATAATCATTTATTGATATTGTTATTTATTTATTTTCAAGCTAATTTATTGCTATATTTTATTGTACTTTATTACCCATTGGATTTGTTTTTAAGTTCGAGGTGTTACACTACATTTAAAGCATAGAATTGTATATCCGCCCGGATTCATCTGGTTTTCGGTTGCTTTTAAATGATTTAATCATTCCATTGTATTGCGACTTTTGTTCAAGTAGGCTGTCTACTCTGCACTGTCCCCTTTTCGTCTGTTATGACACTCTTGCTGTGACTAGTGACATTCTGCTCACTTTGGTCTCTGAGAGATTTTCATGGTCCTTCGAGCCGGATAAACGATGCTATGTGTAACTTCTCGTTGCTATAGTAATAAATATATAAATAGGCAAGTTCAAAACGATCACACCCTTTTTAACGCCTTTTTTTTTTGTTGGACAGGTTGTGAAGAAGTGGGTGAAGCCATTGAAATAAGCAACAGACGAACCAGCCAACATATTGGCGAGCATCAGTTGAGAGCGTGGCTTCATAGAGTTGTTGGAAAAATTATAAAGGAAGAGGAATCAATATCTCTTCAAGCCTATTGTCGACCGCAACATGTTCAGTCCAACATGTTGGTCATACTTAACGCTCTCAGTATTATCAAATGGTACTGAACTGTTTTGTATTGTCGCTATAATGCTTGAATTTCAACCACAGGGAGAAAACTAGTATTAATAAAGCTATTGTTAGTAGACATACAGAACACTATTTTAGTATGCTAATTTACACAATGGTGTAAAGCTTTCTAGTTAACAATTGTAAGATGTGAAATTTCTGGTTGTTGTAAATCTGTTAAATCAGTCTGTTATACTTCGTGTTTTTCTATTCGTATTTGAATCTAAAGTGCTTAATACTTTTCTTCATATAAACGGAGTTGAATATCGACAGGATGCTCTAATCTCCTGAGATGTTACTGACATGCGGTCGGTTTTCGAGCCTTTGCTGCATGTGTATACCAATTGTCTTCTTTGTTCGTCGTATTCTAAAATCTCTCGTGATTAGGCAAATCTTTCTTATTTGTGGTTTGTCTCTGACTGAAAGATTTTTTTGAGATTTAAAAAAAACTCAACACAGCATGCAAACTGTAGAGTACTGTTTCGAATCCAGGCACTGATGAGCCTCAGCAGTTTTTCAGAAAATCGAAGAAAAAACTGTCTTTATTTTGACATTTGATCACTAAATCAAATATGTTAATATAAAAAACAGTGCAAACAAGTGAGCACGAGAATACCATATGTATACTTCACCATACTGTGGTGAAATTATATATGTGGTGTATGTGCGTCTATAAATATTCACTATGTTTAGTAGACAAATGTTTTCTGATTTGAATAAAATTTATAAGGGTGTCGTGCAAATATGCATAGAAATGACGAAAAACGAAAGGATCTCTCCTTTAACTCACACACATTATCAAGTAGGCGAAACAATCCTTACCAACGTTTCTTAACTTATGCAGATAACGCTTTGTTTTTCATTGCTTACATAAATACGAGCATTTTCTTATTAAAAAGTACGTTATAGTTATAGCTTTTTCGAATAGAGATGATCTTTTCCCAGAAAGTTACGAATGCAAGTAATAAAAAAGCCGCCCACAATCAACCCTCTGCTGCACATTGTGGTACAGCGAAATGCTTAGAGCATATTAGATGTAAGTTCTATTAGCCCAATTTAGTTGTACAAGTGCGAGAATATATCACAGATTGTGACATTTGCCGTACGTGCAAATATCCAACGCAAATTCGCAGACCTCCGATGGGAAATTAGGTGATGTTGACGCTGCGAAGTTGTGGACTGCAGAACAAGTGTGTCATTCGGTATGTACATATGTATCCCAAAACCCCATGCAGCCTCCATGGAAAATAGCGGTTTGTTGCGTAGATTTGCCAAAAAGGCATTCAGTTCAGCAGAGTCATCAAGACTACATTTTTTTCTTTTTTTTTTAATATATCCTTTTTCATTCAGTAGGTTTACAAGCTTCATATCAAGTTTTCGTCAGGACTTTAAGTATTTTATTGTTATAGCTTCTGAATACTTATTAAGCAAACTTAAATAGGTATAAACCTAACGTTCTAGACAATCAGTTATATAGGAAATCGAATGAATATGTTCTACACTTAAGTAAAATTTTTGTATCGTATATTTCAGTTCATTGTAGGGAATCAAAATCATTTTATTTAGATGTATCTACAAATGTATCTTAAAGTACATTACTGTTCTTTCTTTGTTTATATGTATATGTATATGTATATTTTCGATGCACTGCAATCTATAATGAACTGCATATTACATCATATCACAGCTACTAAATACTAGTTATAAAAACAAAAATATGCAAAATGAATTAAAGTAGATATAGCAGCAAAATACTTAATAAATGTCAGACCAACAACAACAACAACAATAAGAGCAACAAACAACAACAACAAAAAACACTTAAAAATGAAATCAAAAGGCAACATAGTACAAAAATAATGCGCAGAAATCTTGTCGTTGAATATAAATTTGCTTTGTTGACTTTTGTACGATAATTTTTCATTTATTATTGTTATTATACGCTTCCGGCGCTGTACGATTAGTATACTAAATTTTCTATGACATTTGTTACAAACAAGAAAAGTCATTAGGATGGACCACCTAATTGGAAACTGCATTTTATAGAGTTCAAGTTATGACGAAGTTTAATAAGCGAATTCGTTTCAAAATTGGATATTCAAAGTATGGCAATATAGTATAAACTAATCGCCTTAGAATTAAACAAGCGGCAATGTATGCTGCTGTCCTCTCATTCGCTTTCTCTCCTCTTCATCAATCATGTTGCACACCAGTCAGATGCGCGTATCTGCGCGCTGTCTTTTCAATGCAGCATGTGTTTTTGGATATGTCTGATGTGCACTCTCTTTTCTTTTCTCGCCTCATTAAACACTGTGCTCGGTAGAGAACATATGCAAAAAATTAAAAACTATTTCAAGACAGAGAATTTTGTTTTATACGTTTATTCAAATTTGTTTCTAAATGATTCTTTGCATCACAGCTGACATGCACAAGAGACGCTTGTCGTTGACAGTAACACTGTATCTGACAATGTATAAAATGAGCTGGATCTGGATTTAGAGTATAATAAATGTGAAGAAAAGTTTTAAGTTAGTATGACGAAGTTACTCAGATTAGATGCAAATATGAAATATTCACTTCAGCATTAATGCAAAATCCAACTTCTAACGATATGCTAACAAACTCGGGTATATTGACGCAGTTTGGCACAAACTTGTAGCGTTTGTTATAAAACAAAAACGTCAAATGAATTATACACTTTTCAATGAATGCAAACATTCATTTAATGAATGTGAATTGAATGAATGATTTTGAAAAATTCAAAGTCATTCTAATACATTCGCCTTAGTTTACTGTCACTGTCCCTCGCATTGGTTGCTTCTAAAGTACAATATAGTATAAAGAATTTCGAATTATCATGTGGGAATTGTGTGTTTGACATGTTGCTCAAATATTAAACTGATGACTACTGGAAATAAGATTTCTGTAAGGTTGACATTCGTGTTGATGACGCAGGCGAACGTAAAGCTGTATTCATTTGAAGGACTCAAACATTCGAATGAATTCATGTATGTTTTGAATGTTCATGCATTTATAACGAAACGAATTTGTGCTTTTTATTTATACATTAAAAATATTATATGCTAGTAAAGTATCATTTATTCTGCTTTGTGAATTTAATATTCACAATTTAGAATGTGTTGCATTCATGAATTATATGTGAATCTATGTATATACATAAAGCAGCTGTTTATGAATGCATTCGTGCAAGTATCTCGAAGCATTTAAGAATTAGTGTCGCATATTTTAACGCTTTAACTAAGCCTTCTTCAGTTATATTTTATCAAATAAACATACACACTTTAGTTATGGGTTACTACACAGACAAACTTAGCTGCCATTTTCGAGGCTTTGTATGTAGGTATATTACTTCGGATTGAAACCAAAAAATTTGCTAATAAACTATTCCACAAAAAAAGCAGATATGTACATGCTTAGATGGAGTATAGAATATCTCATAGTCGAGCACACTTGACTGCAGCGTTTTGTTCTTGTCTTATTAGAGCATGTGAAGAGCGTTACAGCTTCTGTTTCATTGAAGCTAATGCTTTCTGCTGTTTTTGTTTATTTTTTTTATTATTTGCTTTTTTTTCTAATATAAAAAGAGCTTAAATCGAATAAGAAAATTGTCTTTTTGTGCTAGAGAGTGAACAGCATGCCAGTATAAACAAATAAATAACTTAAAAGTGCATTTTTTGTGACAGCAATAACAACAATAAAGCCTGAAGAGAAAAGCGACTACTAATTTAAATATGAAAACATTTCCTATTTCCTGTCAAAAGTCAAATGGCGAACGAACATTCATGCAAATAAAACCCAAAAATATCAACAATAACAATTGTAATAAAACCAGTAGAAAGAAAGAAAGAAAGAAAAAAAAACACTTGAATAATGTAAAAGAAAGTAGGCGTATCTAATACAGGGTGTTTTTTTTTTCTTTTTATTCTGTTCAGTTATAAAGCTCATTATTGCTTCAATAAGCAAAATTGCCCCATTTGTAGTGAAAATAATCCAAGAGAGATACTCCATGCACCATTGCATCCACAAAAAATCAGTGTTTTGTGTGCTTCATGGGCCGGTTGAATCATTGGACCGTACTTATTTAAAAATGACCAGTTAACGTCAATGGCGAGCGCTACAGAGCCATGATTAGCGATTAGTTTGTGCCCCAATTGAATGGAATGTTTATTGAAGACATGTTTTTCTAAACAGAACATCGCCGCATGCCTTACAGTGTGTTAAACAATCGACTTACTGTAGGAAACATATGGCGAATGCGGTTTTGCTCGAAATGGTTTAGTGAAATGGCCACCGAGTTTGTGGGATTTAACGCCTTTGGATTATTTTCTCTGGGGTTACATGTAGTCAATGGCTTATGCGAATAAAACAGCGACTTTGGATAACTTGGAAGACAAAATTGCTTAGATACGGTACCCGTTGTTTGAAATACTGTTCGAAAATTCCAGAATGCGCCACATTCTATTCATATTTAGATACTAATCGCGTAACTTTATCTTTCTAATAAAGCCAATTTCCAGTTTGAAATTATGTTGTATTCGAAGTTCTACACCACAAAAAGAAAACATTCTTTAGATAAGTATCTTTATATAAACAATACGATATATACATTCTAAGGCCAATATGCTGGCCAAAAGCAAAGTGGACTAAAAGTGCCGCAAAATATTTTTGTCATCACAGAATTCAATCAACAGCAAGAAAAGCAAAAACAATATATGTATATGCTATATGCTATATACTATATATATATATATATATATATATATATATATATATATATATATATATATATATATATATATATATATATATATATATATATATATATATATATATATATATATATATATATATATATATATATATATATATATATATATAGAGAGAGAGAGTATATATATATATATATATATATATATATATATATATATATATATATATATATATATATATATATAATAATACTTAAAAATAAATAACAACAATAATAAAATCAAGCGACAATTTGTGCCAAATAAAATTCCACGAAAATTACTCATACACAGCGTGTGACTAAAAGGAAATGAAATGGCTATAGCATTGACACAATTATAGTCATGTGTACGATATATACATATATACATTGTATATATAGGTAGTAGTATATACCCATCAGTATATAAGTATCTGCAATTGTACTTCAACTATTGTTGATAGAAGTATCTGCGCAATGGCGTATTTTCATCATTTGGGCTTTGGTAATTCTATTTCACTGTGAAATTATTAATTAAACGCTGATTTGCTATGCACTTGAATACAGAAAACACACACACAAACACCCGCACACACACACACACATTACGAAAATGTCAAACTGAATTTCGTTTAATTAGTGCAGTAGATGACAAACCGAATTAACGACAGCCAATTGACCAAACAGCCAAAAGGCTGGCATACATTCATACAGTCGGACAGATGGACAGACGGACAGAGCAACTGATTGACTGACTAACGATGGCGACAAAGATGCTGATGGCCATCACGTCGCGTCGTCTATTTCTATTTACACATACGAGAATAGTACAATAAGTTTTCTTCATATCGTCTATATGTATTAAGCTCTAGTCAGATAAAGATCATGTGTAAAATGTGCATTCTAACTTCACTGTAAGCACTGAACACCACAGACAAATATACAGCAGATTTTATAGTTTTTAATACCCTGTACCTCAAAAAAAAGCTAAAAGTGTATATTAAGTTTGTGTAAATGTATGTAACAGCTAGAAGGATGCTTGACAGACACTATAACGTATGTATATATATTCTTAATCAACATTGAAAGACTACTACATATAGACATGTTGATCTGTACGTCCGACCCTCTGTTTCAACGAACAGATCTCGAATACTATAACAGATAGTTACTTCCAGTTTGAATATCTAGACTACCCTTTTCCCTTTTCAAGTAACTAATATGAATGATATGAAATGAACATGCCAACCCTATTTTAAGGGTTAGCCCTCATACTAACCTCACCCCCTCTTTTTAAATGTTTGTGTGAAAATTTATTTACCGAATTTATAGTGTTTTTTAGTAAATGCTATATCATAAACTTCTTTTGATTTGTTGACTTGGTGTCGATGCTTGAGCAGATACGCTGCTATGAAAACTATAGGATCTATTGGTTTCTTCTACTGCATACTTAGCAATGCATGTAGAATAATGGGTGCAATTGTGCTACTGATGATATAGTGTGCCTCCTCCTCCTTCACCATATTTGAAACATCCTGTGATTTTTCGCTGCCCATTGTCGACATAGTGCTGCCGAGCCACTTGGCTCTGTGGCTAACCAACCCATGGGATCCGGCGCGGACTCCGCAACACCTCGCTCCATTTTTATAAATATCTTTAATGAATCAAGAAAGTATTGTGAAGTATATTACTAACTTTTTAGACACGTTAAAAGAGTTACGCGATTTAAATTTACCGGAGCTTGCATTTAAAATATGAAATTCATAGTGTCAATACTAAGTGGAAATCAAATTCACACATGTAAGATATAACGAACGGAGTGACCATGTATCTCAGTTAGCCTTCGCTCAATTTCAAGTAGTACTTTACATACTGCCAGTACGAAAAGGTAAAACATAGAGGAGTCTCACTAGTTTAAGCAATATACACTGTGTGATCTAAAAAAAACCGAATTTTTTAGTTATAAAATAAAACAAGCATGGTATTATGTGACAAACCTAATATTCATACAAAATACGATCCAATATTTGGAAAATACAATATTTGAAATGCTCGACCAATTTATCCATAGACTTTTTAAACTCGCTTTTTAGCATATTCTTTGGCACCTGTGACACGATTGCTTGTATGGCTGGAATGTCTTCGTAAACAGCTCTTTTCATTGTAGTTTTCATTTTTGGTAAGAGAAACTAATCGCACGGTGATAGATCAGGCGAATACGGAGGGTGGTCGATGAGACAAAACTGTGTTTTCATCAAAAATTTATTGACTACATGAGCGATTTTTTGATCACAGAACTCGTGGCTTTATCACACAAATATTTAAAGTTAAAGAAAGTGTTTTACGGCCTTTCTGTTGTATACAACATTCTCAACAATGCCACATTGTGAGTGGCAAAATGACATTCACTTTATTTATATGTATCAGCTGTTTGCGGTTAATAGAACTCGTTCATGCTCTCTGATTTTATGTTTCTTATAACGACTTCTGCAGAAGTTTCGGAAAATGCACAAATAGAAAATGCAATCTGATAATGTTTTGGGTGGTCTCTAAACAATTGAAACAAAAACATATGCTTCTATCTTAAATCGTACTTTTTAAACTGCCCTCGTACTTGTATATCTTTTTGACAAAATCCGAGAAAAATACAAATAAATATGTACACGGAAATAAAAATTTGTTTTTATTTATTGTACGATATGAATAAGGCAAAGGCCTTACGTCGATTTCTGCGAAATAATTTTTGTGTGAACGAGGAAAAAAAATATATTTAAAAAATATGTATAAATATTTTGTGTACTTTACGTTTTCGTTTCTTTGCAAAATGTAAAATCGAACTAAATTTATATCTTGTGCTGTGCTTCACTGTAAAATTCAAACGAAAAAAAAAATGCAAAAGCTCCTAAAAGCATAGAAAAAGTTGAAAATCAGCGTAGATAAATCAAGAGCAACTCCCACAAGGCATATTCATCATCATACGAACGCGTAAACTTGTGCATACCATGAGTCGTCGTCGTCGTCGTCGTTTTCGCAGTATTGTATCTACAAACATTTATTCCTGGTATATTGTGCCTGAGGGCGCGCTACTTACAGCTTTAGCTACTACCTAGGTACCTTTATATACTCATACGCTATAGCGCACAGTTGTCATCTGGAAATCTCATTTTCATTGTAAGTCATAAACATTCCAACATGCTGCGGCATTCAAAACAAGAGCAGAAAAAAATTGACGAGAAAAGAAAAACGGCGTAGAGAAAGAGCTGTCAACTCAATAGCATTTTTTGTTCCCGCTTCTTCTTCTTCTTCTTCATAGCATGCTGATTTTTATGTAGTATTTGTTTTTCTATACTATATTTTTTACTTCCCCTGGATTTATCATTTAAAAGATACGAAGAACGCATACCGCTATGGTCATTGTCACAGTTCCGTGGAAATGTGACTTTGAATATTCTTCGAAACAACGCATGAGATAGAGAGTAAAAATATAATAACAGAGAATATATAAAGAACAGAAGTTTTTCCATGAAATTATTTTATTTTATACAATTGAGTACAAAAGATACATACATTATAAATTTCCATTGAAGCATACCCTATACAGAACTGAATCAAAACGATGTGTAACAAAATTGAGCAGATGGAAGAAACAATGTTTGGTAAATTTATCGGTCATGGTCGCACGTCTGAAGGTCACATCAGTCGATTAACAAGCGTGATTATTCGCTTGTTCTTCATCCTGACGTTGATCTTGCTGGTTATCTCTGTGCCCAGATAGACAAAGTTTTCCAAGACTCTGAAGTAGTAGTATTCTCCATCCTCTCTAAACGCGCAAGACGCGAATGTACACCAAGTGCTTTGTTTTGTACTTGTTCCCTGCTAGACGCATTAGCCGTGAATGTTTCTCAATCTCCGAGAAGGCCGTTCATTCGTACTGATGATTTCAATAAGATCAGCATACGTGAGTAGCATTACTTCCTTATGGAAGATCGTGCCCGACCATTCTGCGTATGAGCTTCGGCGTAGAATGTATTCTATTAAAAGATTGAAGAAGTCACGCGATAGAACAACACCTTGTCTGAAAGCTCTCTTGGTATCAAAGGGCACGTGTGATCTCGTCATCATGCAAAGGCGTACAATCTTTGCTGGTATATCAATTTCAGATAGCGCGTTCTTATTGGCGTGTCGTAAAGCATCCTTCTAATTGACAAATAGGTGACGGATGTCTTGTACTCATGGTTCTTTTCCAGTATTTGTGGTAGAGTGAACATTTTGAAACTTTTTGCACTAAAGGCTCCAGCCGTTTACACATGCCGCGGTTCAGAATTTATATCGTCTTGAAAGAAAACTTATTCCATGGTAGGTTGTGCAGACATCACGGTCTCCTTTCTTAAAGATAGGACAAAGAGCACATATTGCATTTTTGAACAAATAAACCCGCAAATTTTTGAGTTATTGGTAAAGATTCTTGGAAGTTCCTGGAAGTTCGCCTGTTGCATACGCCTGTCAAATTTAGAGCAACATTTTCACTGCCACGCCCACAATACGTCTTCTATATGCACACAGGGCTAGTCACTGTTTTCTCTGCATTACCATTCAACCTGCATTAGCAACAACGGGTATTTCAAGATTGATTCAAGAAGTATACTAATAAAGGCAATATCATCTAATGGTTCTACGATGCTATATCTATTGGTATACTACTGGCTTTGTAATACGCAAACAACGCCATTCTTTGTAACGTTTGATCTATGTATAACTTTTCTAAATCTAAATCACCATTAACGACGCTGAGCGCCATGTTTTATCGTCTTAACTACTTCAGCTAACAGGCACCCAACTTATCGATATGCTGCATAATAGGCAGTTAACTCTTCTAGTTGACTCTTCTACTAAACTGGCTACCAGGGGCTGGTTAATTATACTAGTTGTTACAAAATTTCTAAAAAACTGTGAATACCTTTTGTAAATTATTTTTAAAAGATACAAAAAGTTTACGTGCAAGAGGCGTCATCGCTGTTCGTGTGACTTAAATTAAATTTTCAGTGAATAATTATAATCTGTGTGGATTTACGCTGCAACATTGTGGCACAGACATACTACAGCGGGACAGACGGACAAACAAACAAATACGCATTAACATATGCAAGCTGCGTATATGAGTAATATAAATATTAACAATTTTACAAAAAGAGAACAACAACAAACAAACAAACAAACACAAATAAGACAAGACTCAGATTTAAGCAATTTTGCATTCGTTGCTTAAATTTTTCTAATTAAAGCACAAACTGAAAGTATCTAAAATATATTCATAATTGTTAAAATGCTACTAAATACAAGCCACAACAACAAGAACAATAATAATAATAATAATAATCACTAAACTGCGACACATGGAAATATGCAATTTTCTCTAAAAATAACAAAAACACACTCAATTAATTAAATGATTCTAAAAAGGAAATATTAACCATGTGAATATAAGTGAGAGTACTTAATTAAATTTGGGTTGTCAATTAAGTTCTTGCTCTTTACTTGGCTTATTGATTTTGTGGAAGAGGCTTAATAATATTCAACAGCAGAGTTATGTACCCGCGTACTCCGGTATTCTAATACGAATAATTGGTTTCAATTCACTACGCATTGGCACTACGAAAATCATATTCTCAAGATCTCGTAAATTCAAATCGCGAAATTCTGCTGAAAGTGAAATCCTGATCATTAACAATCTCATGTAATTTCGCTGATCATTCATTATCTGGCAATGGATTCTGGTGTGGTGACCACTTTTGAACAGCCAAAACGCTCTGTCTCAAAAATGCTCCTAAACCCTACAATATTTTATGGTTCAAATCAAAGGATCAGAGTAATTCGGTTTTGAACTCGTCGTTCGTTTTTATTTTTGTAAAACAAGCAATTTATAACCGCTCGATATTCGCATATTAGAAAAAATACAAAAGTTCTTTGCTTTCAAGTACTGCCAAACAGAAACTGAAAGACGAAAAAGTTAACAATCACCGTTGACAATGTGACATTTAAAATAAATAAGTAAGAGCGTGCGATGGTTTGGTGTGGTTCAGGTTTTTATGTTTTCCTATAAAAATGATACAAATTAAATGATTAATCAGTTGCTCCAATCTCTAGTAGATGCAACCCAAACTTTCAATTGCTGCAGATTGCTAATTTACAAGAAAAATATTGCTTCTTGGACTTTTGAAAAATTGTAGGCGGGAGTGGTTCACTCGTCAAATTCGGCCAGAAAATGTTAAATCAAGGCAGCTGGAAGATTAATACATCATATATATATATATATATATATATATATATATATATAGAACTATTTCGACACTCTGGCAAATCGACAAATACATTTTTCGATATAGCACAGTCCGAATACATATACGTTACAATTAAATTCAATTTATTCTTTAGTAGTTTCTCAAGAATTACGTTCTTACGTGGTACGAAAAAACTTTATAGGTACATACAATTCAATTAGCTATGAAAATATGGCGTTAATTGAGTGAACCACTCCACTCCACTCCACTGACGCCATTTCATCGATATTTACATTACATCATTTTGCAACTAGCTAATACGAAACATAAAATTGCTTTATTAAATCAGCTGAAAATTTATTTTTATCGCACTTTATTTGCATATTTCGTAAAACTTTTAAACTTTTTACCTTGATACCTATTTGGGTTAGCAACTTTATGTACATCGCAGCAGTTCAAAGACTGATGAAATATCTGCTGGCTTAATAGGAAGCGCAAGATAGCTGTGTCAGCTTCATCTAAACTAACATTATAAACGAAACAAGACTAGTGAGCCACTTCAAATTGCAAACCACTGCATACCACCGCACTCTCTTGCCTTTATTTTATTATAGAATGAGTATACAAGACCGATTAGTTTTCCGCCAGCACTGGTATATTTCGTAGTCGACTACACTTTACTGCAACGAACTTTTTCCTTTGATAATATATTTTTTTCTATTGTTTGTACCTCTGGAACGAAATTGGTACGGAGTAGTGGATTTAAACCGAACCGGTAAACTGAATCGGTTCGGTTATTTTTTATTAAACCGGCACTGTCATTGACATGCATGCCAAGTTTGAGCGGGATGTGATAATTAGTCTATGTTTGACTGCTGCGACTGTTGTTTACGACTCATGCAAGTCGTCCATTAACCTCTGTTAACGACAAAAACATCGAGAAGTGTTATAAATTGTGCTCGAAATTCGTCGTGTTGGCATTAGAAAGATAACAGATACACTCAGCATCTCTTATGGATCGACTCAACACATTTTGGTTGAAGTTTTGGTTGTGAAACGCGTCTCCGCTAGACTCGTACCAAAAGACCTGAATTCTTTGCATTTGTTGCACAATACAGCTTGATTGTGATGGAGTTTTTAGCCAAACATGAAACAAAAGTCATCGCACAATCACCGTATTCACCACATTTGGCATCCTATGACTTTTCTCCGTTTCCGAAACTTAGTGTGCTTTTTGTCTGCATTTCTTCAAATTTCATCAAAATTATATGATTAAAAGATGAGCACAAAGTTTTTCGATATATTACCCTATTAGCTGAATTTTTATATACATATGTATGTGTACTTGTATATGCAAGTGTATTCTCGTGCTCACTTGTCGCACTCTTATCTCACCCCCTTTTTGATTTGTTGCATGAAATTTGTTTCTTAACGCTAGCTCGACTCTAGCTTTTTTACTTGTTAGCTAACGAATTATAAGAAGACACAAAGTATATTTAAACGTTTATGCTAGAATTAATACTAATTTTTAAAAAATAACACCAAAAACTTTCTTGAGCAGCCAATACTATATATACTATGTACGAGTACATATATACTTACATATTTATACATATATATGCATTTAAATATAACCCGAACCAGAGAAAATAATTAAAAGACCAAGAGCAAAAATAATACACACAAAAACACAATTCACGCGGATAAAGTATCTATGACAAATATTATTAAGGTAGGTAAGTAAAGTAAAAGAACGCACAAATGCGCACACACAGATATGCCTGTACATAAAAAGACTTGTACATTTTAAGGTACAATGTAGCATAATTCAATGTATCTTCAAAACAAGAAGTGGCATCTCGCACAAACATTCACAGACAGTCTAACGAAAATGAGAATTGAAATAGGGGCACAAATAAGAAGTAAAAAACAAATACAAAATACTATTATAACATGTAAAATTCCAAATGAAAAACGAAAATTGTAGTGCAAAGTAAAAGTAAAGAAAAATAACTTTAACATAAGTAAAACCGAAGCATAAATACACTTTACTGTTTCGATGTAGCAAAAAAAAAATGTGTAATTCCAATTCATGTGTTTGCATGAAATCTAAAGCCTAAATTGAATGCGGTGGTGGGCACATTACAGAAAAATGCTTAATTGCCACAATTTCAAGTTGCTATTGATTATAATAACAATGTTTTTATATTTAAATAAAGTGAACGTCATTTTGCCATTCACATGTTAACGACAACGAAAATGTTTCCAGTGGAAAGAGATAATATTGAGAATGTTGTGCTCAATGATAAAGAATTATGTATGTTACATACTTTGCATCATAATTTTTATACTACTCATCATACTCTGTGTATGCAGAGTATAAAAACTTAAATTAATTTGTAGCGCAAAGCCAAAAACGCTGTCATGATTGAGCAATGAAATGAGCATCGAGCTTGTAGCTAAATGCAACGCATGCAGAAATGCGGGGAGTCAGACAACTGGTGGTTGTAAGGACGTAGAGACGGAGAGAGCAAAGGGCAAGCGTACGAGCGGTGCGGAGCGGATTGGATCGGTCAGGTGGATCGGTCATATAAGAACGTACATTTGTACGCATAAGGCTTACTGTGAGTGCTGTAGAAGCTCAAAAAAAGAAACGACGCGTCTGGTCTCGTTAAAATGAAAAAACGCTCGCAGCGCGAAATAAAAAAAAAAAAAAAAAACAAGCAATCATGAGCGCAAAAATTGAGCAAACGATGAAATGATGATGATAATGATGCATGCCTGCCTGCCTGCCTGCTCGACGATGAATGTCGTTGGTGATGACGTTGATGATAATGATGAAAATGATGCTCTGTGCCGCACAGTGGTTTTAATGTCAATAAAATGCATTTTGTTATATACATTGTACAATGACATTTGAAGACATTAAAGATTCCATAAATTGTTTATGCTATTTAACGATAATAAGCATCAATCTGAACTGCTAAAACTGACAATAGCTCTGAAATCGCAACTAATTTGGTTCTTGTAAGGTAATTAGCAACTAGGTAAGGTAATTAGTAACCCATTTTTGGCTGAATGTATATGTTAACAAGCAAAATAATCGCAAGGAGATATAGGAGAATCCATTAAATCCGCGAAAAATCACAGTTTGGTGTAGATTTATGTTTGGCAACGTTACCTTAAAGTGAACTTGATGAATATTTCTTGAATAGTTTTATTCACTTTATAGTCCAATAATTTGTTGTTAATGCTTCTTTTTCTCTCACAAAAATGTAAAATAGTTCGAAACAAAATCTTAGGCAGCTAATTGTGCAGAGTTGCACCATTTAATTTTATACAAGTGTGCTAACTACGCCGTTTCTGCACTTTTTTATTATTGTAAGACCTTGTGAATACCTTATATTTATTCTTTATCCCTTCAAAAGTCCTTTCAACACATTTTTGTTATGCCGCTCGTACATTTAAAATAAGTTTGTTTTTGACAACTATCATATTTCATTAGGGGCCGTTGAAGTATTACGTAACGGAATTTTTTGCCATTTTAACCCCCTTTTCCCTGCTAACATTTTGTCACAAATTTGAAAACCCACACCCAATTTGTCCAAACATTTGGGCTACCGAAGGTGGCATACAAATCTTTTTCATCTACACTTGTGACCGGTTAAAAAAATGTAACCATTTTACGAACAGCCACCAGCCTTATTCGTTTGATTTGGCATCGTGTGACATTTTCGCTAAAAATTGCAAATGCCGATAAAAGCAAAGCGTTTTGTGCACGTAGAATACATTCAAAATGTTTCTGAAGCACATCTCGGCGTACAATCTGAAACACGCATGCGGAATAGTTTTAGATCCTGCAAATCACTGTTTATAACGAATTAAAGGGGACACATCGTAGACCCCATAAAGTATATACGAGGCATATCCAGAAAAAAAGTGTACTGAATTTTTGTAGGTTTTAAAATTTTTTATTTGAACAAGAAAATTACGTGACACTTTAGTACATAATGTAAGCTATTTTTCGACATAGTCACAATTTCTCTCTATGCAGGTGGTGAAGCGGGGTATCAATTTTTTGATGCCTTCCTCGAAGTAGTTTCCCGGCAACCATATGGGACCCACCTCGCTGA
Source organism: Leucophenga montana (assembly GCA_035044765.1). NCBI lineage: Eukaryota > Metazoa > Arthropoda > Insecta > Diptera > Drosophilidae > Leucophenga > Leucophenga montana. The sequence continues at coordinate 55,609 of JAWNNQ010001194.1, read as the reverse complement.
CAGTTTCCGCTATCCGAGGGTTTCTGTGATTGTTTCGTGTAGTAGAGATCTGGAGATTTGCGCAGGATGTTCATTCACAGTCAATCTGCGATCGTCACGGAGCGCATTTTCGATTTTATTCACATATTCATCAATCACAATTGAAGGTCTTCCGCTTCTCTGATCATCATGCATAGACGTACGACCGTTTTTAAACTCGCGACACCACTTGTACACAATCGTACGATTCATAGCTTTATCAACATATGCAGTTTTCAGCTTATTATAAATCTCAAACGGAGGGTTTCCCTTCCAAACGAGATAACGGATCTTGCCGCGGTATTTCGCACTTGGCGGCAGAGTGGATTGACATTGTTTACGAAACGTGTTGTCGCATCGACAGTTCTCAACCGACTGACCTCGAACTGGTCTCATTGCAAAGGGGAGAAGTCAGGCTACACTGCCGTGTTGCCAACATGGCGAAAATATAAAAGTAAAATGTCATCTAGACTTCTTTTTATTGCAATCAAATAGAGTATTCACGCTACGCCCACATTTATCGATAGCTCCCATACGAACCCCCGCCCACTATTAACTTTTTGCGTGAAAAACTTGTTTATTGTAGTCAATACAAACTTAAGGTAGCGTCTAATGGACCGACGTTTCACATATACATCAATACTGTTTTGGCAAACACTTACAGGCCATTTTGTGCTTTTGTATGAAAAACTTCATAAATAAAACCAATATTATTTGAAAATCGATGTGGTGCTTTCCTATGGTTCACATGCATATGCATGTATGAGCGATGTATCTTTCACTTTTTGCTGCTTGGTTCACAATTTAAACAGTGGAATCTGGTAGAAAGTGAATTCTCATCAACATATTGTGAAAATTTCGTTATAGGAATATGTATGTAATAACTTTGCTAATTATTGACCGATTTTGGAAAATAGACACACATTTCACTCGTGAAAATGTGTTCTTTTTAAATAATAAAACATGTTTAAGGGGTTTCTAATAAAAAAGTGTTAAAAAAAACATCACCAAAAAAAAAGTAAAAAAAAAAAATTGTTTTGCCTAGCAAATACTCCAATATAGGAATGGAAATGTGTAGAGTCAAGTAAGGCACGTTTAAAAAGCTAAGTTTCTTCTTTCCAAAACCGCTAAGAAAATGAAAATCAGTGGATATTTGACGAAGCTATGGGCGTATAAGTGAGTGCATGTGATAAAAAACGGTTTTTTTTTTACCGTTATTTCAAAATTTCGATGTGCACGAACAAGTTTTAGTATGCCACAAAAATCTATTTAACTATACCTACAAACTACCTAATCTATGGTTCATATAGGGAGCCTTAAATAGGGTGCAGGATATCTCTAAGCCAAGCACACTCGACTGCAGCTTTATTTCTGGCTTCTTTCTTTAATGTATGGATAAAGGCGCTTTGAGTCTTAGGTAGCAAAAGCATAAAGTTTCTACTACAGAAACACTAGAAGCACTGTGCAGCAGCGATGCTTTTGCTGTAGCTGCTGATGATGATGATGATGTTGTTGTTGTTGATGATGATGAGAGGCAGCGATGGAGCAACTTGAATCTCAAGCGCTCGCAAGAAATTATCATGAAAATGAAATGGCACACATACAACAAAAACAACAACAACAACACAACAACACTAAGAATAAGAGCAACGACGGCGCAGATTTTTAAATCGTATATAAACTTTTTTTTCATCATTTTTTTTTTTTCATATATAATTTTTTAATTTTTTTCGTTATTTTTCGTTATTTAGTTTTTATTTTTTTTTTTTTCAAAATTGCTCAGAGCGGCGCCGCAAACTGCTCAGCGCAAAAACACACTTGGAAAATTATTCGTCTTTTTAGTAGAACGCGTCGCACTAAACCGCACAACGCAAACGCTCACACGAAACGACAAACCGCTTAGCGCGGCTAAACAAAATATTTATGTGTGATATATCTGAAATACTTTCGTTCACATTCGTTCGTTCGTTCTTTAATCCACGCGTTCATAATCGTTGTTCAATAGATTAAAAAGAAAAAAAGTTACAAAAAAAGATACAAAATTTTTCAATTTGAAATTTATTTTTTTTTTTTTTTTTTTTTTGTAGAACTCTAAATAAATGAAACAACGAATATTGCTTAAAAAAAATACTTATATGTATATCTATACACTAAATATAAAATCTGTCGCTGGACGACAGTGATAAAAAACAAACAAAAATAATAATAATAATAATAATAAAACATACAAATGTAAAAAAGATACAAATTTATAAATATTAATGTATGTATATACAATAAAAAGAAAACGCGCCGTTGTTCTTCTTCCATATGTGATTTCTACGCTTAAAATAAAAGTTTTTTTTTTGTTGTTTTTGGTGTTTTTTTTTTATTTGAGTGCTATATTTTAAATAAAAGCAGGAAAAAGATATATTTTCCAAAAAAGAATTCACATTAAATGCGTACAATGCTCCCAAATGCAGGCGACAAAATGTGACTGTGAAAAATCATTGCGAAAATATGCAATCAAAAATTTTATAAATAAAAAGAAGATACATATATATGCATACATATATAAAACTATAATTGTTTAATGATTAATTACATAATTAATAAATAAAATAATAATAACAACAACAACAACAACACCTACAAAAATACATAGAAACAAACTGTGATTCAATACCAAATAACAAAACTATTTAACTAAAATTTTATTAAAAAAAAACCAAAAAAAGAAAAAAAAACATATTTTATTTTAAATTATTCTATATATAGTATATATTTAAAATAAAAAAAAAATAAAAAAAAAGCCAACAAAATGCTAAATAAAAATTCAGCGGGCTCGCAGTCGCTGCCGCGTGTACACAGCTTCTTCAATATGATACCATCAATATTACAGGATGATCTGGCCGTTGCTATAGTGGCCGATCGGGATAATATGTTCTCAATTAAATCACAACGCAGGTCAGCACCAAATGTCAACTAGAATGATATTAAATTCATTTTACTAATACAGTGAGAAGTACAATACAGGGTGTGTTATATGCGCCTATAAAATATAATGCCAATGTTTTGAAAAAGACTACAGCATTCTGCCGTTTGCAATGACATATCATCAACACACCTAATGATGCAAGTTGCTACAAGTTTAGTCTATTGTCAGATAAAGGGTGTTTATTTTTAGACGTGTGGTTTTCAAGAAGAAATAAAACGCATAAAATGCAAACGCTTTATTATAAAGATAAGGGTTTGCCATTATGTTTTAAAAATGATTTCGGGCTGCGGCTGCGGCTGGCTCGAATAAATTCCAGTCGAGATGCCCAATTTTCGACCACACGCTTTTGCAGCAATTGGGGCCGTATGTCAGCAATAACGCGCCGAATATGCTCTTCCAAGGCGTCAATCGTCTCGGGCTTAACTGCGTAGACAAGCCACTTCACATAACCGCACAAAAAATAGTCCAGCGGTGTTAAATTGCACGATCTTGGAGGTCACGCCACAGGCCCACAACGCGAGATAATACGCTCACCAAAAGTTTTCTTCAATAAAGTGATTGTTTCTATAGCTCTATAGCGTTCCCCATTGATTGTAACATTATGGCAGGCTTCATTTTTGAAGAAATATCGTATGAACCAATGATTCCCTCTGCCCATAGAGCACAGCAAACAGTGACTTTTTGAGCTTGTAACGGCGTCTCAACAATGGCTTGTGGATTATCATTACTTCAAATACAATAATTTTTGTTTATTAACGTACCCATCCAACAAAAAGTGAGCTTCATTGCTGAACAAAATTTTCTTATGAAAATCGGGATCGGTGGCCATCTCATTTTGGGCCCATTTTGTATGATTTGCAAACGTTGTTCCGGAGTAAGTCTATGCCAAACCAAACTAAACATAAATCAAGTGACAGCTGCCAAAAAAAAAAAAAACAGCTGCCGAAAACAGTGTTGCCAGATTGAATCTAAAAAAAACAGTTAACGTTAGCTGAATTTCGTTTGAAGTTACAATGTGAGAAATACAAAAAGTAACTACCACTTTTTGGAGACAGTGCAAAACTATGTGCTATAATAGTAGATAGGAATGCAAATTCTCTGCAGACACCATTTAAAAAAGGAACAATAGCGCTCTGCACTTGTAAGATATTTTCTATTGGCTATAAACGAACAATAATCCTGTACGGCAATGTTGTATGATAGCCAGAACTTGAGAAAACCACAAGCCGAAATCGCACTTAATAAAGAAATCGTACCTCAGAGAAGCACTGCGAAATCGTTTCTCACAGAAGCACTGCATAGTATACAACAACCAAAGCTGTAAACGAATGATTCATTTTATAATTTTTAAATCACAAAAATGCTCGCTTATTTAATGCTTCCTTTTGAAAAAGCATTTAATTGAAATTTGAATCATTCACAATGATTGATACCTACATACATACATTTCGAATCACACTTTTTGAAAAACATAAATTGAATGAATGGAAGTTTGAATCATTCTTTTTTTTTTGTTTTTTTTTTTCTTCTATTTTATTTACAATCTATCTGGCGATAATAACTAAATTTTATAAGCGAGAATAATTACAGAGGATTTTTACATGTTGGTATATGAACTATCACTCTTTAGGTGGCCTAAAGGCAAAGTCGGGTGGATGATGTCTTTTCAAACGACGACGGTGCTGGCTATTGTCGAGCAGGTTTGCGGCCAAAGGGTTGCGGTGTCGAGCAAGTCTGTCTTGGTGCTTCTGGCTGACTCTTTTCACTTCGTCAGTGACACTTGGTATGCCAAGGTCCTTATGGATCACCTTATTCTTAACGTAATATTGTGCTTTGATCAATCTTCGCAAAGTAATGTTTTGAAATCGTTGTAGTATTTCAATGTTGGATGTTGAGGCTGTGCCCCACAGCTGAATTCCATAAGTCCATATGGGTTTGAGTAAGGCCTTATAGAGCAGGACTTTATTTCTCAGATTCCGTTGAGATCTGTAGCCGAGCAAACAGTTCATCTGCCAAAGTTACAGACAAAGCTGTTTTCTTTTAGATTTGATGTGCTCTAACCAGGTTAGTCTCCTGTCGAGGGTTAAGCCAAGGTATTTTACATTTCTCACAGTAGGCAGTGTGGTGCCATTAAGGCTGACCTCTGGGCAAGTTTTTGTTCTGGTAGCAAATGTAATATGCGCTTACTTGCCTTCATTGACGACGAAGTTCCATCTTTGTAGCCATGGTTCCATACTTGTAATCGCAACGATTGCAAGATTGCTGACGCTTCTGCATGTTCCGTCGAAGTAGCTAGAAACGCTATGTCATCTGCGTATGTGGCGATTACGATGTCTTCGCTTTCAAGCACAGGAATGTCTGCAGTGTAAAGAGTACAAAGAATGGTACCTAACACGCTTCCCTGAGGGACGCCTGCGTTTACTTCGTAGACTCCGGATTCAGCCCATTCGCATCTCACGTAGAATAGACGCCTATGTAAATAGGACCTTAGCAGCAGGTAGAATGAGGCTGGTAACATGGTCATAAGCTTGTAAAACAAGCCTAAATGCCAAACACGATCAAAAGCCTGTTTAATATCAAGAAAAGCTGCAGAACAGTACTTCCTGTCTTCAAAGGAGCTCAATATCGTTTGTGCTATTCTGTGGCACTGCTCCGGGGTTCCATGCTGACTCCTAAAACCAAATTGATGCTCAGGGTTTAAGTTGCCGTCTTCCAGCACTGGTAAAAATCAAATTTTTCTTAGTTTTTTTTTTTCTTTTTTGAGTAATAACAACTTTTGTCAGTGAATGATTTAAATTTTTATTCAATTCTTTTTTTTCAAAATGTTTAAAAAAACAAAAATATTCAAAAATCTACAGATCATTTTGAATGAAATTCAAATTAATTCATTTTTTATACCATTCACACCTGAGTGTGAAATGGTATTATCAGTTTATCTGAAAGTTTGTATCGTATTAAAGGAGCCATCGTAGAACCCATAAAGTATATATATTCTTGATCAGCTCGACGAGACGAATCGATCTAGCCAAGTCCGTCTGTATGTTGTTGCGCATTTTTTGGGGACCAATTTTTATGCTATCCAGTTGAAATTTTGCACATGTACTTCTTTTTATTGTAGTTTAATAGAGTATCAAGATTGACCTGCCACACCCACTATTTGGGGTAGCTCCCATACAAACCTACTGCCCACTTTTGACTTTTTGTAAGAAAACTTCTTTATTAAAGTCTATATTAGGTTGAAATGCAATGTGGTGCCTTTTTATGGTCAGCCGCTTAACATACATAGACTAATGGGCGTGGCCCGCCCACTATTTGGGGTAGCTCCCATACAAACCTATGGTCCACTTTTGACTTTTTGTAAGAAAAACTTTTTTATTAAAGTCAATATTAGGTTGAACTGCGATATGGTGCCTTTTAAGAGACAGCCGCTAAACATACATAGACAATTGGGCGTGGCCCGCCCACTTTACCACTGGTAGCCCCCATACAAACCCACCGTGCAATTTTGTGTTTTTTATGAAAAAATTCTTCATTTAGATCAATATTAGTTTGCAATTTGATTTTGTGGATTTTAATGGACAACCGCTTCATACACATATACAAATGGGCGTGTCCCGCCCAATTTTTGAGGTAATCCCATATAAACCAACAGTTCACTTTTATGCATTTGTATGGAAAACTTGAAATTCGATATGGCGGCATCTTACACATCTACTACATCGCTTCATACACATCTACTAGTGAGCGTGCACCACCCCCCCATTTAAACCCCCACTTTTATGTATTACAATACTATTTAAAGTTTCGTTTGAATGGTATTAGAGCTTCGGTTCAACCGAAGTTAACGTTTTTTCATGAAATGTTCAAAACAATGTATGAATGATTCAAAGATTCATTCAAATTTGAATTATTCGCTTACAGCTCTGACGGAAACGGCTTCAATGATCATTATTAAGCTTAGAAAAAAATAAAATATGTGGAAAAATGGAAATGAAAGATCTAACACTTAGCACAAATTACTGCGACCCAAACATAGACTTCAATAAGAAGTACGATGTTAAAATGGTTCGAATCTAGGCAATCGTGTCGGTGGTGGTGTTTATGCACTAGAATTGAGAATCTTCAAACTACTTGACCATTTGCCCACTGTAGGTAGCGTATATCAAGCGGAAGTCGCTGCTATTCAGCAAGCTGTGATGTATCTGACATCACAACTAACGTCTAAAATCAGATGCAAACTGCTCTACCTGTACTCAGCTAGCCAAACAACTCTTAAAGCACTTATCTCGTGCATAAGCACGGCAATGAGCCTTACTGAATGCCGCAGATCACTTAACGAGATGGCCGAGCAGAACAGTATATACCTCGCCTGGCTATCAGGGTACAAAAATCTAGCAGGCAACTGTAAGACAGATGAAATTGCAAGAAGAGGCGCAACGACGCACATACTTCAGCATAAGAGCCCGGTTGGTATGTCTCTGTCCAGCTGCACGCTATAAATGAAACAAAAATGTACCATAGGCACTGCGAACAAGCGGTGGTTCAAGATAGCCACGTGCAAGTGCTAGTTGAACTCAAATCCTACTGAGTATGAGCAAATCGTTCAGCATATATCCTTAACGACATATCAGAGACGTACAAAATTGAGTTCGGCAACATAGCGAGATTTGTCAAATCTTCCAAATGGTTTTAGAAAGTACGATCTTTATCCCTATCCATATATGTAGTATATCTACCTAAGATACACCAGCAAATGAAGCTGTAAGAACTATAAGAACATGTTGATTAGATTACATAATGACTTTTCATTACCAAATGGTAATCCGTACATAAACGTAATGTTGTCATTACAGATATAATATCAATTTAATTTCGTAGTTGAAAGACCCCTTATGATGAGCATATGAGCAGATACATAGATCTTGAATAAAATTTTAAATGTACAAGCAAATATTTATGAAAAGTTTAACTAAAAATATGAAATTAGCTATTTAAAGCACATGCGACATAAATTAAATTATTTTGTCATATTTTTTCTTCTCTTGTTTAATATGTACAATATATGTAAATATGTTTATTTTTTATTTTTTGACATGCGTATGCAGATACAAATGTATCTATATACAAAATGAAAATATAAATCTCTGTTCAGATATACTATGTATATATATATATATATATATATATATATATATATATATATATATATATATATATATATATATATATATATATATATATTATATATATATATATATATATATATATATATATATATATATATATATATATATATATATTTATGTAATAATGTGACCAATGTCTTTGGCTCTATGAATTTTGTGTTTGTGCTGCTTTTTAAGTTAATTGGTTCTACGTGCTCAAAAGCATGCCAGACTAGACTAAAAGTGAGCCTCGTGAAAAGCAATGACAATTTTTTTGTTTTTTTTTTTGTTTTTCTTATTCTAAATAATTTTTGTGAATTTAAGACAGCAGATTATCTAAAAAAAAAAAAAAAAAAATCTTTTTTTTATATTTATAAACATTAATCCAATCGGATAAACAAATACAAATTTTCAAATGTATCTTTAAGTGCTGCTCTGCTAATACGAAATTGTTTAGAATTGCGTATAAGCAACATATGATAATTTATTTAACCGTGTACTATAGCAAAAATATTGTTTATGATCATTTGCCATAAAATTTTAATAGAAATTCTGAAATGCAACACTTTTAGAATTGAGTTATGCATAAATACAGTGCACCTATTCAAAGAAATAGCTAAGGCTGTGTTTCCAATACTTCTTCTGAGATTTGCTGTTGGAAACCAGCTTAGCAACTTTGGTTTCCTCGAAAGTTGCAAGAAAAAATACAGAAATCTCTAATTTTTTGCAGTATTTTGGTAAAATTTAGTTTCATTATTAATTTTCTACAAACATTTTTGCCAAAAACTTGCACATTTACAGCGAAACAGCTGTTCCAACGGATGAAAGATGCTGCAAATGTAAAATTTTCGGTGGGAACACCTTTTGAAAGTTGCTAGAAATGCTTTTGCTGCAAAAAATAGTACAACGCAAAATTCCAACTTCGTTGCCAGTTCAAACTTAACTTAAATGTTTTAAATGGTTAAATTAAAAGTGCGAAAATTGTAATTTCAAAAAGAACTATTGTTTCAAGTTTATTTTGTGTAACTTTCATTAACTAATTAAGCTGCTTTCGTATTCAAATGTGATTATACAATATAAACACACATATGCATATATACCCATACAAAATGTACATTTGTAGTAGTATCTCTTAATGAGAATCAAACAAATCTTGTGACAAAGATGTTTTTGAGACAAAAGCATCTGAAGTAAAGCGTGCAAGTGAACGAAGAAATAAAGGAAGCAATTAAATTTTGTCTTTTCATCATCGTCATCATCATCATCATCAACAACAATCAAAAGCAATTTTGATCTTTTGTTAAAGACAACTGACTACATACAATAGTCGATATATGTAGTTATTTTGACATAGAATAGACAGAAAGCTGCAATTTAAGCTTTTTTATTTTCACTTTAATTTGCATTAAAAGTAGACACTACATATATGTATGAACTTTGTTGGAATTATAAGACTCAGAGCTTAACTTAATTACGTACCAAAAATTTTGAAGAAACACAGAAAAAGAAAATCTTTATCGGGTAGACGTCTATTAGTACAACAGTTTTAAATATACGCTACTTAATATCAGTTTGTATATTCTCTAGAATTGGCATATTTTTTTTAAAATTAATGTATGTAGCACCAACGGTCAGCTTAACTGACCGCAATCTAGCAATAATTTTGTATATTATTGTACATACTGCGTTTCTGCTTTTGTTGTTATTGCTATTGCACCGCGCACCAATCGCAACGATAACTATAAACAGAGAGACATTCAACAAAATAATAGCGAAGCGCACACAAAGTAATATACGCAATCTCTTAACTGTTTTGCGCTAGCAGAATCTTAGCAACTTGTAACTGGCTGCTTATTATTTGTGTGTGTGCGTTTGTATTTCATGTAAAGCCTATGTGCGTTTGATTGGCTGTGTGAGTGACAATTGTTCATGGCTTTAACGCCCAACATATTCAAACAGTTTTGCTAAAATATAGATGATAGTACACATCTGCTAATGAACAGCTTTCAAATGGTATTTTTTTTTTTGTTTTTTAGAATAAGTATGTTGTATGTATACTGTGAGCTTAGTAGTCGGTATAAAAAACATGAATGCCTATCAATTTCACTTGGTTTTTACCCCCGTCAAGAGGTTTTTATATTTTATAAGTATATACGGGTACTTAGATACCAAAGTCGATACACAGCTGATACACACATCCATTATTTGGCTTAGCTCTTGTACAAATCTAAGAAACATTTTTAAGATTTTGTATGCAAATTTTGTTTTAAAAGTCCAGGTTTCAACTTTAAACTGCTTGCAACTGACTACTTAGCAGATCTTTGTTTCAAAGTCTGAATGAACATGCTGAACGACTCGATGAACTTGTTGTGAAGTAACTTGATCTTGCCTGAAGTAGAAATTATGTTCAGGAATGGCACTCTGCACACCTGAAATTGCCAACATGTTACCAAGCATAATTTTTTTTTTTTCAAATACCTTGGAGAAAATATGTAGCAAACTTATTGTTTTGTAAGACCCAATAAGATTCTCCGGTTTACCAGGTTTCGAAACCACACAATCACAATCACAGCTTATTTGCATTGGATGGAAAAATTATGAATGCGAGTAATGGCATTGAACAACAGCACTAAAAACAACACTCTCATTTTCGTAAGAGCTTTAACAACACTAGCGATCAACACGTCGTAGCCAGGGGGTTTGTTGACATCGTGCTTTTTGATTTGAAAACTTAACTCATCTGGCGGGGCATGCTATTAGGTTTCAACTTATTAAGTGCAGCTTCCCGTGAATCACTGTAGTCTGCTAGGTCAGAAGACTTGATCCGGTTCTGCAATTCGTCAAAGCAAACACTTCAAGTTCGGAATCTGAACGACACCAATAACTGAGCTAACAGACAAATGCCAAAATATGACAGACCAAAAGAAAGTGTTATAAAAGTAGCATACTCTTTATTTTACAGCACTGTAAAGTTTGTATACAATTATTTGTTGTCACCATTTTACATAGTTTTAGCAGGAATAAAAGACAATTCATGTTTTTAGCTCCAATCTCATCTAACATCTTCAGTTTGTTATTAAAAAATATGATTACTCTCGCTTTTAAATAATTTTAAATTATAATAAATAGTTAAGTTGTGTCTGGTACTACATGCATTATTAGATTATTTAAATTTTGCATTAAGTGTTTCGGTTGCCTTAAGTAGATTTATGGTAAAAATCGTATAAATATGACTATTAATTCATACATTTATATAATGAGTACCTATGTATATATGTATGTATAAAGTATATAGAAATATCGCAGATGAAGAACATTTACATTGGTTTATTGTTGTTGCCATTTTTGTTAGCATCAAAAGACAACGATGCCAATAACAACTGAAACAACAACAACAACAACAAGCATATACGAGGGCAATTTGATAAGTCAGTGAGTTTATGAATTTCGAATTATATTGATTTGAGTGTAGTTCGTTAAGTTTATGTTTGACAGCCATGGAAAGCAGCCACATGAAAGACTGACAGACGAACAGTAGGCAAATTGAACTCAAACGTAATCGTATGATAACTTCAAATTAGTTTTTGACGTTGGTTAGCTGCAAGTTTTTGCAATGTTTCATGAACGTAGCTAAAATATGAATCCGTTGACGCACATCTGCGACCAAGCAGTAGATTAAACAGATGTTTCTGCCCGTCTGTCTGCCTTTCATGGCAGCGCTCAATGGCTGTTAAACACATACTTAATGGCGCAGATTGCTTAAAATTTTACCGTAGTATATTAACAGTTGATAGTTGACAGAAAGTAGTGTTGAAATTGCAAAAGTCACTGACTTATCAAATTGCCCTCGTAGATTTAAGAATTTTTCATATTCAAAATCGTCGAATGACGTCACCAAATGACATTTCTCACATGCCAATGCCAAGACACCAAATAATAAAACACGAACACACACACACACACAGACACACACATAATTATACATAATGCTTAACAATATTAATGTCTTCCATTTGATTCGATTTGAATTGCCCACCGTTTTATCTTCATCTTTCTCATCCACAAATTTATCATCGTCGTTTTTTTTTTGCGTTTTTGCTATCGGCTTCTATTGCTGATTATTTTCAATTTTGAAATATTCTTTTTGTTTTTTTTTTATTTATTTTTACTTTTTTTGTATTTATTTTCTTTTTTTTTTAATTTTTTATTTATTTATTTATTTATTTATTTTTTAATATGTTGTTTTTGTCTTCTACGGGCTCCTAATTATATTTTTAGCAACCAATTTGCCAGAAATAGTCTCGCCACAAAAATAACGTAGCATATAAATAAATAAAAAATGAATACTTAAATACGAAAATTAAGTGAAATTTTAAATAGAAGAAATTGTTAAAGCTTCATAATCGCTACTACGTATATTAGTTTATATATGGGATGCTAAATTCTATAGTGCTCAGATGGGAAATACTGTACAATTTTGTATTTTTAATTACAATAGGAGGCAGCCCCTTTATACAGGGTTGCGCAAAAGAAAGTGTATAGACCATTACATACAGTGAATTTATAGCTTTCATATGCGGTGTACGCAAGAACATAACGTAGAAGTAGAAAATTATTTGTATTATTTTAGCAGGTTGATGCAAAGCGCTGCGTGTGTGTATGTGTGCTGTCCATAGGGAAAAAAACGCGACATTGTTGTTGTTTTGCACTTTGCTGTAGGCAGCTAGCTAACGAAGAATGGAATTGTTTGTGTAATTTACACTGATAATGCAAACAGCTGCGTTTGTGTGTGTGTGTGTGTGTGTACAACTACTGTTCTTATGGCCTAGTCACTGTTGCCTTAATTTTTTAAACTTCGGCATTAATAAATACTTGATTCGTTTGATTTTCATTTTGTATTGTATAAAATTTGAATCGTCGGTAAACTTTTGTCCAATTACCGTTTCAGTTTACGATGTTTAATCAATTGAACGAATATTGCCCACAATGCATGTTACAAACACGAGTCTGTCACTAAACCATAGTTTTGTATAACTGTTATAGGATATATTGTTGGGTTCTAAAGGAACTTCCAAAAACTTATAGAAAAATTGTAGATTTCAGTTTAAAAACCGTTGATTTCTGACAAACTTAACACAATCTAAATCTAAGATCTAAATCTACAGTGGAACTACAGAAATACGTACAAAAATGATGTTCCTCTTTATTATGTGGACCTTTATTGTATATCAAAATTTAGGGTGTAATTCAGATCAACACTGTTTTTGTGACAAGTGCAATGATAAAATATGTTCAACAAATAACCTTCGACGTTTAAAAACCAAAAAAGTTAATGACGCATGTTCTAAAAATCAATTATCAGTATACATATATCATGAGATATTACGAAGAAAGATCACAAAATCGTTGAATATTTTGAATATTTTAGTAATGGTACTAAATACTATCAAAACGAGTGGGTGCCCAACACTATGATATGAAAAATAAAAACCCACCAATAATCTGAGCTGTGATCATCAGGTGATTATTTAAAAATTATAATATTGTATACGAATAGAACCGGTAGAAACATACTTATCAAAATGGCCGTGATGTGGCCACTAGTAGGTGTAGCTCCCAAACAAACACACTTTGCATTTATTGTATTACATCGAACATGTTCCAAAATAGACAATTATTTTTAAAATAATACTATAAAAGGTGAATCGAATTAAGTTTGATATTGAGTTTCCTTAATAATAGCTGATATTGTTTAAATGGTATATTTATATTAGTAAGTATTTAAGGCCTCTCGTTTAGCTACTAGCATACTAGCTATCATTCCAAATAACGCGGGACGGAAAATTTCTTTAAATTGAAGTTATCTTTATTATTTCTTATTATTTCATACACAACAAAATTATACACAACTCTCTATTCCAGCCACAACCTCCAAAAAAAGGCGAAATCCATACCAAATGTAATACAATTGTGAATATATAGCAGTACCTATTATAAATCTAAGCATACTTTCGACAATTTAAAAACTGAAACTCCAGTAAACTACAGTGTTTCCGAGCAGAAACGTAAAGTATGTATACTCGTATGGTTGTGCAACACTAGCGTTTGTTAACATACTACTTGCTAACTCCTTTACAACGTAAACTAAGAGTTTCTGTGCCCTAATTTATATGAATTAGAAAAGAGTTGTCGAACATTTCTTACTCCAATGCATGAAAGAAGGCATTGTATACCAATTACATTGTATACTCTCCATCAGCTCGATGAGATGAGTCCTTACAATCATTGCAAACACAACAACGCAAACCAGTCTCTAAGTTTTTATCTTATTTTACAAATACCAACATATAAAAACTTCTGAAAAAGCTGCAGCGATTTTAAAAGTGTTACACTAGTAAAAAGCTACACTATCTCTGAGTTACATATAGGTATATATGTAGTTAAGAAAAAAATTGGCGGTACCACGCTACCATATAAGAGAAACGTAAAGACAAGACGTGAGTACGACTCATAGAATCATCATCATAAACTATTAAATTTAACAATTCGTAAGTCTGAGCAAATTTTTTACCGAGTTTAAAACAAAATTTAATTTTGTTTTTACGACATAACTGCAAAAACTGCTGTTATTAAAATGTACGTTTCTAACACTGTCAACATTTAATACGTGTTCTATGATTTAAATTAAAAGTTCGGTTATTTTTAGTTCATATCTTGTATGTACATAGGTATTTTACTAGAGCATATGGAAAACTAGTTTGTAGTGAATATTTTTGTTTGTACTTTTAAACTTTTATTGATAAATTCATGATATATACACAGAAATCTGCACAAAGTTTTGTTAATTCAATTCAATTCATTTAATTTACATTTTTAATTGCATACATGCATACTAGTATGTATGTATGTATGTATGTATGTATGTATGTATGTACATATGTATATCTTCTATATAATTTATGCATACAATATATCAAATTTATTCAGTTCATTTTACTTTTGCACCATACAGTAGAAATGCTTAATATAAACAATTACAATTTGACATCGATGTGATGTCTTTCAATTAAGATTTTTAATTGACTACTATTTACATAAGTAAATGATTATAATTTTGATTTACTGAAGAAGAAAAAACCGAAAACGAAAACTACTAAACTTTTATATATTTTATATTGTTTTACAGCCATGGCGAGGATCTCATTGTAACACCGTTTGCCCAAATTTTGGCCAGCTTACGTTCAGTGCGCAACAATTTACTAAGTCTGACAAATGTTCAAGCATCAAACAAGTGAGTATTGTCTAAACTATTGCCATGCAATAGACTTATATATATATATATATATATATATATATATATATATATATATATATATATATATATATATATATATATATATTTATGTATGATCCCTGACCGTAAAAATCAATTGAATGCTCTCTATCCTATTTGCGCTCTAACTATACGTACCTACCTGATTCGCTCTCTACTTGTTGTTAATTTATTTTTCTATTGTACTAATAATACATATTTGATGAAATTTATGGTATAACTAAATCTAATAAATTGCACATTTTAACGTATATTTTGTATGGAATAAAGTATTCGTAAACTAATCGAATGTATTTTGAAATATTCTTTAAAGAAAAGAAAAGCGAAGACAAATAAAACACCTACAGTTTACAAATTACGGTTTCAAGTGCTTGTCTTGTCTTTATGTATCGTGTAATCCCTATTTTTTAAGTGTTCCGAAAATATGCGCAACTATTAACAATGAAATTTTGATTTCAAATGCATTCAATTATGCTGCTGGCTTGCATGCGGCGGCATAGACGTAATATTTTCGCATATTTCATTATTTACGTACGTATATGTATGTAGTTGAAATATACATAGTATATATAAAGAACGATCCACACAGAATTAGTATATAAAAATCTAGAGAACTAAATTAGATAGATGTAGTTAAGAAGCACCGTACTACATGATAAGCATTTAAAGATTAGAAAAAGTGCAAAAAATTAAATTTTATTTGACGTCATGCAATAACTTACCTCTGTGGCACAGCACCTTTTGTAACAGCTCTATCCCCAAATACTGAACTGTTTAAAAGAGTTTCAGTTTGCATAATGCACACTTAAATGTAGAACTTCAAAAAAACTTCAAAGTTCTAAATTTTATCACGTGTATTTTGCAAAGAAATGATTTAATATTGACTGAATATTTGAATATTTTCAAAATCACCACATACTCGTAAAATGCTCTGACCTAAAGTTTTAGTTCAAAGTTGCATATACTATCTGAATCTGTATTTCACTTAAAAAGGTTTACTAATTTACTATATACTCGTATTAAGGTTGCCAAAAATAAAAGTTTATACAATTATTTTTCGAAAACTTAACTGGTTTTTTTAAAAGTAACGTTAAACTAACCATAGAAACTGATTATAATTATAAAGCTAGAGTAATACAACGTGTATATTTAAACGTTTTCATAAAATTTTTGTCTGTGTATCTTCTATCGTTGGAGGCCATTCCCGCATGTTTCTGTGCATTTCTGGCTCTATGAGCAGACACGAAATCTTGATGGAGTTTTCACTCATCCACTAAACCAAACTGCCATTAAATCCAGAAACGAAATAGCCTTCAAAATATCGAAACGATTCACTACTTGATTGATTTTAAACCATTCTTGAAAAAAAACAAACAGAATTTTTGGCATTGGCGCAGAAAAACGTCCATCAAGATTGTTGCTTTTCACGTTAGAATTTCACACTGTTGAAATGGCTTATCTGTAGCAATGCGTTTTTTTTTTTGTGTATCATTTAGTATCTTCAAATAGAACTTGCTTAGTTTTTTGAACTCAGAGTTTGAGTTTGAATCAGAATTTACTACCTATATACACAACCAGTAGCCTACCACCCGTGTATAAAGGTAGTTTTGCAGCCAACCAAAATGTATCCATTTCTCGTATTATCAGATGCAGATATCGCCATCATATCATACTATTTCTTAGTCAAATTGATGAATTTAATGGGGCAACTTTTATTTTGAACAAGACTACGGAACAAGCCATACAGTTTGCGTTACAATGAAAACGTTGACTTGCTCACTTCCACAAGTTGAGCTCTCAACTGGCCAAGAAGATTGTGTAATTTAACATCATTGAATTATTTCCTTTGAGGTTATGTTAATTCGCTTGTTCTAATAAGGGTACTAAATCTTTGAATAACCGCAAAATCAACATTCAACATCAAATTAACCAAATCGGTTTACTATAGTAATAGACCACATCGGTTCTGTACGCAATCGGATTTTCGGCCCGGAACCGACTCAACGGCTTCCCGATGTGGAACACCACAGCAACATAGACCAAGGCTACTAATATAGATTTACCATTGCAGTACTTCAAACTTAAGAGTTTTTAGATTGTCCTTTTTCACCGTTGATTTTTCCTCTATTGATATTTTTACAACCTGTATCTAAAGCGGCGGCAAGGGTGTTTTATTTGTTTGTGCGTATGTATGTAACATGCAGAACAAGGCGTGGCGAATCCAAATAAGTATTGTATATGTATGCTTTATTAGATCTGCCACGCCTTCTGTTCAGCAACGGAAGCTGAGGTATTGTAGCCATATCTGTTCATCTGTCTGATTGTATGAAACAATCGAAAACAAAGTTTAGAAGAATTAGAGATACCCATTTTGGTAAATAGATTATCCTTGTGCATAATAAGTATAATGTTTATTCTTCTTAATCTCTCTCTTTCTCTCTCTATGTCCTTTATAAACACATACATACATACGTATACATATTACACTGGAACGTGCCAAGTTCAAATGGAAAAGCGATTGCAAATATTTGTCCGTAGCGTTCTTGCTTATTGATATTAAAAATGTAGATGTCCAAATCAGAGCTCGCAAATTTTGCTCAACCAAATATATCTATGCTGTCTGCTCAGCGAAAAGACAGAGAAAAAATTGAACCAGACTCGCTTACTCTCTCAGCAGAACACTTCGTTTTGTTTCTTTCTTGTCTTCTGTTTCATGCTTCTCGATGAACAAAACACACGAAGTTCGCTTATGATAATGGCTTGATGGGAACACTTTCATTCGACTCTCAGCAACTGAACATCAGCAACTGAGCAAAACGAGCCAAGTGATAGCTCTAAGTATCTGTTTTTGTTGTTGTTGCATTAGGTTGTGGTTGTTGCTTTAAATATTTCATCGCTGGCAAAGCGGGGAAGAGGGAGGGAGAAAGAGTTAGGGCGCTAAATTGTGTGCATATGTTAAAATATAAGTGACACACATACTACATGCGCAAAAGACAGTTTACACAAATTTTGAGAACCAAAGTGTCGCAAGGATTGAACCAAGACCGTTTGAAAATGAAACAGAGTTGAAATGTCTCTTTGCTTCTATTTTATATCGTGTCCGCACACAACTTTTTTTTTTCTGACTACCTGTAAAAAAAAAGTGCACTTGTTACGAGCTCTGGTCCAAATAAACAACGTAAAGGTGGTTTGTCTTTTTATACTATTCACACAGAGTTTGAATAGTATTATCAGTTTAGCTGAAAGTATGTAACGCACTAAAGGACGCATCGTAGACCCCATAAAGTATATATATTCTTGGTCAGCTCGACGAGACGAGTCGATCTGGCCATGCATGTCTATCTGTCCAATTGGAAATTTGCTATCCAGTTGGTAATTTTCACATAAACATGCTTTTTATTGCAGTTTAATAGAGTATCAAGATTGACCCGGCACGCCCACTTTTTGGCGTAGCCCCCATACAAACCCACTGCACACTTTTGACTTTTTGTATGAAAAACTTTTTTATTGTAGTCAATATCAACTTAATAATTGATATGGACGCTTCACATATATGTACATTAATGGATGGGAACCCACTGGATACAAACCCACTGCCCACTTTTGTGTTTTTGCATAAAAAACTTCTTTCTCAAAGTCAATATTAGGTTGAAATGCAATATTGTGGACAGCCCCTTAATATGCATAATATGCATACAAATGGGCGTTTTCCGCCTACTTTTCGAGGTACTCCCATACAAACCCACAGCTCACTTTTATGCATTTGTATGAAAAACGTCAATATCAATTTTAAAAATCGATATGGTGGCATCTTATAAATGTTCGCTACATACACAGCTACTAGTGGGCGTGACCCGCCCACTTTTTCGGGTGGAGCCAGTTTAAACCCCCACCGTTTATGTTTTACAATACGATTTAGAATTTCGTGTGAATAGTATTAGAGGTTCGGTTCAACCGAAGTAAACGCTTTTCTAGTTTCGAATTCTCAATGTTGCATTCAATGTTTGTCTCTAACAAATGCGCACATAGTTTTCCTTGTTAGATAGTGTCTACACTACATACATAGGTGTCTATATATTTATGTCAACCAAAATAAAGAATATAATTCCTTCATCTATTTTTTTTTTTTTTTTTTGTCAATATAGTCATGTATGTTCTACAAATCGGAAAATTTCGATTTTCATACTTTTAAAAATAGTATATACCTACAAGTATTTTAGTGAAGATCTATGTTAGTACTATCTGAATAATGATAGTACTAATCCATATATATGTACTCGTATGTATGTATGTATAATTAATCTATATACATATTTATGTATTAAAATGACCTCTAATTGTTGTAATCCAAATTATAATTTTCTCTCTCTCTCTCTCTTTTTCTTCTCTCTTACAACTATTTTTCTCTTCCCGTCTTACACTTTTACTCGTCTCAAACACATGCGCTATCTCTCTCTCTCTCTCTTTCTCTCTGTGTTTCTTATTGTGACATTTCGTACACTCATTCTCATTCATAAATGTTATTTAAATGTTCGATAAAAAAAAAATATATAAATCAAATTATATATAAATAATATATATTAAAAATTTGCAATAATTTCAAATATCTTATTGTTGTTATACATACATACTTATATATAAATGTTTTTTGATCATAAACATATTTTTTTTTGTAAATTTTCTCGCTGTTCCCCAAAATACATAAAATGCATTTTTCACAATTAACGCACAAATGCACATTGATGCACGTATCAAATTTTCTTTGTACATTTTTACTTTCATGTTTTCATTTATAAAATTATTTTTTGTGTGTACAATTTTGTGTTTATTTCCTGTTTTGTTTTTTCTTAATAATTTGAAACATTTTCAATCATTAAATTTTGAATGTTTGCCTTTAATATGTTTTTTCTGTTTCCGTTTCCGTTTTCTTTGTATTTTTATTTTCTTTTATTTTTATATCATGTTTCGCTTTGTTTGCTTCGCTTCTTTTGATGATCGACAATTGTTGTTGTTTTGTTCTTTGTTTGTCTGCTTTTATGATTTTTATTTTACTTTTCTGCTTCAAATTATTTTCCACTAACTACTACTATCATTTTTACTTGAACTCTGTGTGTGTGTGTGTGTGTGTGTGTGTCTGTGTGTGTATGTGAAAATCATGTATTAATCGAACAAGATCCAGGCGACCAGCTCAATCGTCATCGATGGGACGCGGCGGCAACGCAAGCGGCGTACAACTAGCCCAGGGCGAAGAAGCCTATACACGCCTGGCCACCGATACAATCGAGGAACTAGACTGGTGTCTAGATCAGCTGGAGACCATACAAACACATCGCAGTGTCTCCGATATGGCATCATTGAAGGTGAGCAATAATTTCATGGAATATTTTCATACTAATACTAATTTATAATTTTAATATACATTTTTTCAGTTCAAACGCATGCTCAACAAAGAACTCTCACATTTTAGTGAATCGAGCAAATCAGGAAATCAAATTTCCGAATACATTTGTTCCACCTTTTTGGGTAAGTTAACATGAAAGCACTATAGAATAGACGATATTTTTTTTATGTTAGATACTTAAAAATCAATATCAAATAGTGTGAAAATATGTTCTGTTTTCATATAGGTAGTTCCAAACTATAATTGTATATATTGAGGAACGTATCGGTTTGTACACCGATTTCCCTTAAGCTCAGTACTGAGATCGTTGAAAATTTTTGATGCTGAAATTGTTAATTATTACTGCTATGTCAAACAAACGAAAAACCGTTTTCTCAAATCAACATGAAATACTTAAATCAGTTATTTATTAGGTGAAAAGAC
Source organism: Leucophenga montana (assembly GCA_035044765.1). Lineage (NCBI taxonomy): Eukaryota > Metazoa > Arthropoda > Insecta > Diptera > Drosophilidae > Leucophenga > Leucophenga montana. The sequence continues at coordinate 34,292 of JAWNNQ010001194.1, read as the reverse complement.
CACACATTTTGATTTTTCTTTGGGTTTTTCTGACGGAAATGCAAAAGGTCACACTCTTTGGCACCTGTTTTCTGAGTATATAAAGTATTAGTTGGTCCTCGTGACGTTGTACGTGGCCCTCCTCTTTCCCGTGCCACTCCTTCCCCCTTCCCCACCTTCCACATGCCCCTTTAATCTACCTCCTACACCTCATCTTGTCCGTTCCACCCCTTCTCCTCTGCGCCTTTCCCTAGCTCTCCTTACTTTCCACCCCTTTTCCCTAACCCCTTCGATCCCATTAACATGTATTCAACATTTCATCCCTATATCTTAAATGTTACCCAGCACGTTGCTGCCATTTCCTCTGCTACCCCTCCTTCCCTATGATCTCTTACCCTACCTCCCATTCCCATTCCCATATCCCTCTTTCCCCCTGTTAGAGATCATTTAAATCGGTCCAGCCGTTCTCGAGTTATCAAATTGTTCATGCAAAAATACTAAAATCGCGATTAATAAATGGGGGAGGGGGTTTTTTTATATAGGCAAAACCTTCTCTGCTCCTAAAAGCATTTACACACCAATTTTCACGGCGAATGGTTGGAAGGTGTATCTGCCTATAACGGATATACAAATATATGTACATATATAGATACATAGATTTTCGGTAGCAAACATTTTTGTTATCCGAGTACTCGATGAAAAACAGATCGTGCCGAAATTTGTTGATTGTTGTTTGAAAAAGTTTTTTTATATGAAGTTTTTTTGATATCAAAAATTTTCATCGATCTCAGTATGGAACTTTAAGAAAAACTTTATTAATTTTTATAGGTAAAATCAAATACTGCTAAGTCAATTTGTACTTCGCTTACCATTGTTGTGCATTGTGTTTTTAACCATAAAAACCACAATCAGTCTGGTTGGCTTTTATTGGGAGTACATCTAAAAGTGGGCAGGACACGCCTATTAATAAGTATGTGAGGCTTCCGTTCATAAAAAATTCCTACATATATCGTTTTTTGAGTTGACATTGGCTGTAATTAAAAAGTTGTTTATGCAAATAGTGGCTGGTATGTTTGAATGGGCGTTACCCTTAAAAATTACGAATTTAAGATGATGAGTAATACTCGGAGTTGGATGACTTCATCAATGACGACAATTGCGAAGAAGATTTTTCATTACATATTCACGAAACTTTTGGATATGATAATCGAAAACATGGTGATTTAGATGACGACGATGATAATAAGTATCATGATCATTGATCATAGTGCTATATGTTCAGCCTAGGAACATGCGAAGTCTCCATACGCGATTTCAGATCGATATCATAAAAACTGAATGACTAATTTTGATACACACAGACAGGGAACAGACAGATTGACATTGCTAGTTCGATTCGTCTTGTCGAGCTGTCCAAGAATATATATTGTTTTCAGGATATTCACACAACCTCAAAAAGTCCTTAAAGCTACACAAAAAAAATTAACATGAATGTGCGTGAACATGAACAAATAACCTGGGGATCAGGTCTGGCGTGATATAGGGTAAAATTCACTTCGGTTTCAATGGCCCCAACAACTTGTAAAAACATGGTCAGGGTCACTGAAACTGAATCTAAAGTCCATTTTACCCCAGCACTTTTTACCCCCAAGCCTGACCATTCCGTGCCAGCATTGCTTTCTAGTTTTGTGAGAGTGTGAAGACTTTTTGAGGTTGTGGCTGTGTAATGAGAGTAATTTTTTAAGCACAAAACTGTTCTTGAGAAAATCAAAGTGTTATGATGTCGTTCAAGCTGAGACCAAACTGCAAAACTGAGAACATGACACCAAAACTGAGAACATGTCTGCTTATAAAACAGTGGCCAATTACGATTCCTCTCAAGATTAAAATCTCAAATCGAAATTCATAAGCCTCAAAAAGCATTTCATGTTTTGTGTAGATCTCTTTTTCACATATTTTCAACTAATTTCGAATATTTTATTTTCGAAAGTCTTAGAAATAAAAATATCTTCCTAACAACCTAGAAAGAATACACCTTATTGATGCAACTGTTAATAAGGTATTGTAAAATATAATTGTACACCTCTGCGCTGGGTTCATATACTAAATTTGGCCTAATGAAGTATTTTATTGAATTTCTTATTTGTTCAACTGTTGTATTTACAATGTAATAAATAATATATATTTTTACAAGCATTACCATTTAAATTATGCTTACAAAAAAAAAAACCAAACAAAATTCTTCTAATATATAAATCATCAAAGTTGAAAAAGAAACAACATTTTTTACAATAACGAGTATTCATAATACTCAAATCAGTGACGTGCAAAATGTTACAAACGTAAAAACAGCGTGCTGAGATGAAGATACTTGTAGGTTGTAGTGTATGTCGGAAAAGTTGGGCGAGTTTCAATGTGTAGGTGTTTGTAGATGACTGCATTGCAGATTGTTTTCGGCAACTTTTTCATAAATACATAACTCTTGTTTTGCTATGCGCTCTTTACTGATGAAGTGGCACAAGCAACGCCACTTTAAATTGAATTGAAAAATTTTTTGGAGAAAATTTTTTCACTCAACTTTTAGATTGAAACAGAAATTTTGTTTTTGAAACTAGTAGACTAACTAAATGAAAAGCAAGCAGATGCACGTACTCGTATAGACCGATGAATAGACTGCGTCACGGACAGACCTGCGGACAAACTAAGGGACTAACACTGATAATACATACAAGTATATGAAGTAAGTTAGTGCAGTTTACGGAAACAAACCAAAACCGAATGACTAGCGCTCAGCTTTTCGTTTCAACTTGCAAGCGTCCTTGAACCGCGACGTCCAAAAGTATGCCATAAATTCATGATAAAGACCAGCAACAGAAGTGTTGAAAACAAAAACTTTAAAACAATAAAAATAATACAAAAAAAAAAATGAAAAATGAAAAATGAAAAAAAAAAACAAAAAAAACGATATACGAGTACACAGAGTTGAAAACAAATCTCGTATATATGTATTAAAAAACAAGGAAAAGGGTTAACTATGGTAGAACTGAAGCTTTAATACTCTTCAGAAACCTTCACTACATTTTTAAATTGGTTAGCTTAGCTCATAACTCCGCCAACCACCATATCATGTTTAAAGTTAATATTGACTACAATGAAAAAGTTTTTAAAAAAATTAAATCTGAAAAGTGCGAGGTGTGTTTGTGCTATCCCTAAAAGTGGGCGTGGCATAGTAATTGTAATGTATTAGATAAAAACTTTTGATGCAAACAGATTGGCGACAGACAGACAGACAGACAGACAGACAAACATACATAACTAATTAGATTCATCTCGTTAAGCTGATCAAGTATATATACATATACTTTATATATGCGTTACAAACTGCGTGACAACATTATAATACTATGTACACACTACGTGTGTAGAGTATATAAAACGACTGTACACATTTTTTTTTCTTTTTGTTTAATACAAAGCAGGCAACAATCTAAAGCTGATACGAATAAAAGCTAAAAAACAGAACCTAAAGCGACAAACCATACCCAACATTTTCAAACGAAGCCCAAGCGCAAAAAATTGAAAGTACAAAATTAAATTATGCATAACAGCATAAAAACAGATGAAGTGGAAATGATTTCGTTGTACGAGTATATTCGAGAATAACTTCTCAAAACATAAATGCTTCATTTCACTCGCTTTGTAGTCGCCTACGGCGTGCTATGTACGAGTACCTAAATACATACATATGTACAGTATGTACGTGTAGTGCAAGGGCAGCCAACCACTTAATGCATATATGCGTCCATTTTATACCCTATACAGTAATAAGTTTCTCGGGATGCCATGAAGACTCTTGATACAGCTGCGAATATTGCTTGTACATGAAGCCGTTCAACCAAAAGTGTGCTTCATCACTGAAGATAGTTTTTTCGTTCTCTTACTGTCCCAGAGCGCACTCAGCGAACGTAAATGCAAAGATGTTCAAATGGTGATGGAAAAAAAGTGACAGAACACAATCGTCGAAGTATAACAGCGTTGCCACCTAAAACAACGGAGCAATAAGCTATCAAAATTCAGACATATCCTGGCTTGTCGAGTAGGGGGCCGTAAAGGTGTTAAATTACACCGCAGTTGCTACTTCATGTATATATAGGGGGCCGTAATTTTTTAGTCCAGGGCTCAGATTTTCGCTCGACGGTCCTGGATATACCTATTGAAAATCACTTTACAACAATCATATATAGTCGTAAGTTTGCAGTATAAGTTTTCATGGCTATTTGCCCAACAAATATGTATGTAAATATGCAATCGCGGCGTTTAGTGTTGCCATACTATTTACAAATACTATACTTTACAAGTTGATACTGTTAAGGTATTCACACCTAATTGTTTAAATATTAAAAATGAAAACTAATCACAGAGCCATGTAAAAGCCCTTTCATGACAGCTTAGTACTTAAAAAATTAGTTTTAATATCTTAATCGTAGCGATCTCAATGATCTGATATCAATTTTCTGACACTTTCAATAGAATTTCTTTGATACAAAGCTAACATGATAGATTTTGCGTGTCTCCCCGTAGCTTTAGTTCCGGTTTCATTGTTTTCCATTAAATACCAAATTGATCGTCGATTCGAAGTTTTTTATTCAGTGAAAACTTATACTTAAACATGGGTAGAGGTCAATGAGTTTTGCTTACTTTTTGTACGCTGTTCAAAAAATGCTTGTAACAGGATCTATTTGTATTGTGGAGCTGTCAAAATGAATATAACATAGAGAAGCAAGCATCGAGGTCTCCCAAAGTGTATATATATATATATATATATATATATATATATATATATATATATATATATATATATATATATATATATATATATATATATATATATATATATATATATATATATATATATATATAGAGAGAGAGAGAGAGAGAGAGAGAGAGAGAGAGAGAGAGAGAGAGAGAGAGATATATATATATATATATGATATATATATATATATATATATATATATATATATATATATATATATATATATATATATATATATATATATATATATATATATATATATATATATATATATGATCGATCGATCGATCGAGAGATCTATATATATATATATATATATATATATATATATATATATATATATATATATATATATATATATATATATATATATATATATATATATATATATATATATATATATGTTGATTTGCCTCCAAATTTTGTTTACTACAAACTATATTACAAAGTATACTACACATTTCAAGTTACTCTTGTAGCAGTGCGGTAGCTAGAGAGCACAAACCGTGAATTTACTTTTTCTAAGTTTTCTCTAGACGGAGAACTTTTCTCTCAGACAGACATACGGATGAAGGGACATGGCTACTTCTCTTGTCGCGCTGATCAGGAATATATATATATATATATATATATATATATATATATATATATATATATATATATATATATATATATATATATATATATATATATATATATATATATATATATATATATATATATATATATATATATATATATATATATATATATATATATATATATATATATATATATATATATATATATATATATATATATATATATATATATATATATATATATATATATATATATATATATATATATATATATATATATATATATATATATATATATATATTCCTGATCAGCGCGACAAGAGAAGTAGCCATGTCCCTTCATCCGTATGTCTGTCAGAGAGAAAAGTTCTCCGTCTAGAGAAAACTTAGACAAAGTAAATTCACGGTTTGGGCTCTCTAGCTACCGCACTGCTACAAGAGTAACTTGAAATTTGTAGTATACTTTGTAATATAGTTTGTAGTAAACAAAATTTGGAGGCAAATCAACATATTATACGAAAATAATATGTACTGCACAGGGTATAATGTAGGCTATCATCTCGTACGCAATACATTTTGTTATTTGAAATTATTTTTCTTTCCATTTCTCATCAAATACGCTGTTTATCGACTAGATGTGAATACCCAGTGTGTTTTACTAACTGTTAGAAGTAACATGTACAAAATGGAGGCTTCATAGTGAGTGGGTGTGCTACTAGTTAAACACTTGGTGATGTCTAGGAAGCCAACTTCAATGCATTACAAAATTTACGTTAAAATGCTATCCTTTTCACTTTATGCTGTAAGCGTAGCAAATAGAAAAAATCAACGACAATTTCACGTATAAAAGCATCAAAGCATTTTAATAGTGCTCGTATTAGCTGCATATAGAAATGATACTAAGAATCAACTACAGAACTGCGCAGTGGACAAAAGTAAATTTGCAAAGTAAAATCGTTGCACAAAGCAGCAATGGAAACAAAAGTAGCACAAAGTTTTTCATCCTTCATCCTTGTTCAGTTTAGCAACAAAATAAATCCAAACATTAACAAAAATCAAAAAAAAAGAAAAGAAAAGAAAAATTCCGATTATATGCAAAGTATTTTTTGTTTTTTATACCATTCACACATAGTGTGAAATGGTATTATCAGTTTGTCTGAAAGTTTGTAACGCATTAAAGGAGCATTCGCAGACCCCATAAAGTATATATATATTCTTGATCAGCTCGACGAGACGAATCGATCTAGCCATGTCCGTCTGTATGTTGTTGCGCATTTTTTGGGGACTAATTTTTATGCTATCCGGTTGAAATTTTGCACGTATACCTATTTTTATTCCAGTTTAATAGTGTCAAGATTGGCCCGCCACGCCCACTTTTTGGGGAAGTCCCCATACAAACTCACCGCCCACTTTTGACTTTTTGTATGAAAAACATTTTTATTGTAGTCAATATCAACTTAATAATTGATATAGTAACTTAAAGTAGATGGATGCTTGACATATACATTAATGGGTGGGACCCAACCCGCCCATTACTTGGGCTAGCTCCCATACAAACCTACTGCCCACTTTTGACTTTTTGTAAGAAAACTTCTTTATTAAAGTCTATTAGGTTGAAAGGCAATGTGGTGTCTTTTTATGGTCAGCCGCTTAACATACATAGACTAACGGGCGTGGCCCGCCCACTATTTGGGCTAGCTCCCATACAAACCTATGGTTCACTTTTGACTTTGTAAGAAAAACTTTTTTATTAAAGTCAATATTAGGTTGAAATGCGATATGGTGCCTTTTAAGAGACAGCCGCTAAACATACATAGACAATTGGGCGTGGCCCGCCCACTTTTTGAGGTAGCCCCCATACAAACCCTCCGAGCAATTTTGTGTTTTTTATGGAAAAAATCCTTCATTCAGATCAATATTAACTTGCAATTTGATTTTGTGGATTTTAATGGACAACCGCTTCATAGAAATATATACAAAGGGGCGTGTCCCGCCCACTTTTTGAGGTAGTCCCATATAAACCCACAGTTCACTTTTAAGCATTTGTATGGAAAACGTCAATATCAACTTGAAATTCGATATGGCGGCATCTTACACATCTACTACATCGCTTCATACACATCTACTAGTGAGCGTGTACCACCCCCTATTTAAACCCTACTTTTATGTATTACAATACTATTTAAAATTTCGTGGGAATGGTATTAGAGCTTCGGTTCAACCAAAGTAAACGCTTTTTCTTGTTTTTTTTTTTTTTTTTTTTTTTTTTGTACATAAACAGGACATTTGCAAAAATCTATATATTTTCCTGGCTTCCTAAATACACCCAAATACACTCCCATATAATAAAAGTACAGCACTTGACTTTGGAAATGTGTCTGCGTATTTGGAGATCAAAGAAATCAATGTTTCAAGAACAGACTGAAAAAATAAAACAATTGCTTAAGAACTTAACTACAAGACATTTACATAAGCGCAATCCAACGATGAGATCTGCAATGAAGCTATTGTTTAAATAAATATCTAGTTGATGATGTATATACATAGCTTCTATTGAACAAGATATGCTTTTGGTAGTACGTACATATACAACCCTCTCACATCAACTTGGTTTATCACCCAAATCGTACTCTCTACTCTCAAATCGTACTCTACATTGCGTAGTATACTTAAGTATCATATTTTATTATGCGCTTAAATAAACATATTTTCTTTCAACCATGCCGAAGGCGTTTGACTGACGATATGACGCGTTAGAAGTAGCAACAAGATACTCACCCATTTGAACGCCCCTTCCCCTTATACTTACACTCTCGCTTACTTTGAACCCCTTAAGCCTTTGTGGATACCCGCTGAGTTTACTTTAGCCTCTCTCCTGTGCACATAATAGCATCTAAATAGTACATATTGTATACACTCGTACATACGTTAGGGGATATGTATATGTAAGCTTTTCTAGCTGCATACTGATTTTTACTTGGTAATATTAGGTAAGGTTTACACAAATTTTCGAAACGGATTTTCAATGTACAAATATATCTTTTTAACTAGAATTTGAAACTAAAATAACAGATGTATTTTTGTTTAAATCGACTTCAAAAAATAAAAACAGGACCAGGTTATTAATTCGTCAGAATCTTTCTTTAATGTAATTTTAGCAATAATTCTTTGCCACGTGTAGTGATTTCAATCATTCTTTTATTTTTTTTTTTTTTTTTATTAGAAAAGGGAGTACTTTAATGGGATTCCATGATAGAATCATCAAACTCTTAAATTTGCTTAAGCATGATAAATGAGCGAAATCATTCCCTACCACACCAACCAATTTCGATGATGCCTGTTATGTGGGAAAGCAGATACTTCATAGTAGTAGTAGTATAGGTAGTTTCATATAACTATGGTCAAGATCTGTTGATGGGATCCATAAAAAAAAATCAAAACTCTTCAATTCATAAAATTTACATAGGTTTTTTATGTGTGTGTATTCTCTCTAATGTTTAAACCACGTAAACCTTGTATTCACTGATTAAATTTTTACTTAAAACTATCTGTATGCGACACACTCCAGTCAGCTTCATGATATTTGTACCACTGGAAGCGGAGTTATTGCCGGCATACCCTCAATAATGGCAGTACAAACCTTACTTAGCCCTAAGAAACTCCAGTTAATACCTTAGGATGGCTTCTTGGTGCATAAAACGCTTTCCTTTCATAGGAAAATGCAAGTTTAAAGTCGTACGTTGCTAAATCAGCCAAATACTGGGAGTACATGATGGTAAAAATTCGATTTTTATTAAAAAAAAAAAACACATTGGTCACAAGTCTCATTCTATACACTGACGCATTATCGTGCAACAAACGCCAACTTCCTTCTGTGTGCACACACATTTCGGTAGCCCAAATGCGATAAACAGAAGTTTTGGAAATGCACCAATTCAATTACATGAATTTCAATGAAGATTTTCACTGATTTTTGAGGAATTCACGCACAGTTTTGATGTTAACAATATTCTAATATATAAAATTTTGACAGGAAGTTGTACCTTTCCAATGCACATAACAGAAAAGTCTGTATTCAAAAAGTTTTGTTTACTTTGGAACATACGGCTATATGAAGCCAGTGAATTTTAACCGAAGATTCTACTTGAAAACATTTGCAGCAACAAAAGATACTAACCAAATATATAGTTTACAAATCAAATTATCACTAGAGGTAGACATTACATACAGATGCCATCTAAATATTGTGTGAACCATGCTTAATATGTTTGTGGTAGTATAAATGTGTATCGTATCGTATGAATGTTTAACTTGTGTGTGTGCGCTTAGGCATTTTACTTTGAAAATAGGCGAAAATATTATGTATTTTAACAAGCACACACTTCTGAAACTGTTTGTGTGTGTGTGTGTGTGTGTGTGTGTGTGTGTGTGTGTGTGTGTGTGTGTGTGTGTGTGTGTGTGTGTGTGTGTGTGTGTGTGTGTTTGTGTGTGTGTGTTTGTTGCATACAGAAGTTCGACCCAGTGAGCTACGCACTCAGCGTGCAGCAAGTGGCATAAATCTGATGTGCCCATCTAAACGTAAGAAAAAAAATATCCCCAGCCGAGACTGTCAGGCCCTACATCATGGATTTTACACGCTGTTCCTCGTTTTCGTTGCCACCCTTTCTCTAGCATACGATGCTCTAAAAAAAATACATATTCGAGTTGCCTGACTATATAATACCCTGCGTGTTCAAATCAATTGAACATCAACTGTGTTTGTATTCAAAGAAAAAGTGGAATACGAAAATGTTTTATTGTGATATTGGTTTGCTAGCTGTAATTGCTCGTTATAGAAGATTATGAAAAACTCGTAATAAATAAAAAATTTAACGAGTAATTATTAATAATGTGCAGCCCAAAAATATGCTACGATTTTTAATTTTATTCATAAATTGTCTAGCATACTTTCAACGAATCGTCTTTAGTACATTTTGGTTAAATATCACTTTTCTTTATTCAAAGACGCTCTATGTAAATATTATACCTTGTAGCACTCGCACAATTAAGACTAATCTAACGATACCTCATAGGTATGTTAAAGTCCATCAAACCGTTTAGGCTACAGAGTGTGCCAAAGAAATAGGCAGACACGGTGGTATCTAAAAATAATCGAACTTTTTAGTTATAAAATAAAACAAGCATGGTATTAAACTCAATACAATGTTTGCAACGCTCAACCAATTTATCCATAGACTTTTTAAAGTCGCTTTTTGGAATGCTCTTTAGCACCTGTGTCACGGCTGCTTATATGGCTGGAATGTCATCATAAAAAAAGCTCCATTCATTGCAGTTTTCATTTATGGGAAGAGAAAATAATCGCACGGTGGTGGATCAGGCGAATATGGAGGGTGGTCAATGAGGCAAATCGGTTTTTTCATCAAACACGTGCAATTTTTGGTCATCATTTAACTGATGTGGAATAAAACGTGCACACACCTTTCTTTTACCCAAATCTTCAGTTAATATTTTGTAGATTGTACATTAAGATGAATTAAATTCTTCTGCTAGCATTCTCACAGTGAAATTTGCAACGATAGCGATTATTTCACTTACTTTTTCCACTAACTCAGCACGATGATTAGATGCTTCGGGTCGTCCAGGGGTTGAATCATCATTTAAATCATCACGACCGTTTTTAAATCGTGTAAACCGCGTGTAAACTTGAGTACAACTCATACAATCATAATCATAAGCTTGTTTTAACAATTCGTAAGGATCAGCAAATTTTTTCTGTTTTGATTTTACGACATAACTACTAAAAACGCTGTTATTGAAACGTGTGTCATTTTGTAACCTGTCAAACGATTAACATGAACTTAGCAGCTTTCGAAAGAAGAAAAATGTAACTTTCTAACACTGCCAACATTTAATAGATAGCGCTACGTGTTATATGATTTAAATTAAAAGTTCGGTTATTTTTAGATCCTAGCTTGTTTGTACATACACCTATATAATACGAGTATAAGAAATTCCAAATAGTGCCTTAATGAAGCGTGAAATTTACAAGAAGACGATGAGCAAAGGACGGCTTCCTTCCGGAGAGTGAAGTCTTCCGTGGCAATTGACAAAGAAGTACTAACGAAATAATTCGTTAGCAAAATGGAACTACTGAACAGCAGCTAATTTCGTTGACTTGTTAAATTGTTTCTTGAAAAGAAAAAAAAAACTATCGAAATATGGAAAATAAATAATAATGGATAAATTTTCACAATATGAAACAACGAGGAGAGTGAGCGCAAGCTGGCTTTACTCCAGCATGCCATGTACGCTGTCATATAATGAAATTATAGTGTTGCATACCACAAATTTCTCACAAATTTCTCACAAATTTTCCAATGCTAGAAATAGCTTGTATTTCTCATATTTCTCAATGCAATCATGTGAACAAATCATGTGTACAAAGCAATGATTGCGAGCAGCCTAGTGGTTTATAATTGAAACTCAACTGACATGTTTTTCTATGAACTGCAGCCGACATGTGGCCAGTTTTTGCTAGTTCCCTTCTAGTTTACTGTTTGTAAACGACATAGAAGACAACTAATTCAAACTTTTTCGAACTGTTGTGACATATTTTGGCTAGTATCATTTTAGTTGCGGCATTGTAATAAGGCTATTAGGCAGTTTGTCTCTGTTTAAATTGGAATAATTGCTGTAGTAGTGTTTGATGAAGACTTAATTGTTTTACACATATTTGCATCAAATCTTCTGCTACTTGAACTTCTTCTATTTAATTTAATTGCATTATTTTTCATTGAATGCTTTGAAATTACGCTTACGAAGGTATCTACACTGGTCCTCAGCAAGTTTGCTCTTGAAGTGCTGCTGAGTTTGCTGTTGACATTTAGTATATTTCAACATTCTTTCAATCGTTAATTTAACAATTCGTTCAGCCACAGTTCAGTTCAGTTCAGATGTCTAAGCATCTCCAGATTGTCCAACGATTTGAAGCGTTTCTTTGAAATATGCAGCATGATTTGTATGAGAGATGACAAAATTTCAAACTAATTCTCATACTTATCGTTACGTCGATGTTTCAAACGCAATTGAGTACACTTATGCAGGAAGCATTACAACTTCCTCAATGATGTTCGCTACTACTGTTCGTTCTACTGGTGGCAACAATTTGTCTTTGCATCAAAATACAAACGTATGCAGGGTATTTTGAGATATTGCTGCAATATGAGAACACTAAAGGCGATTAAAACTAAATGATTGGCTCAGTGCACACGGTTTGCTTGATTTGTAATCATAGGTGAGAATGTTCATGCATAATTGTCTGTCTGCTTGTTTGTGTATTTGAATGTCTCAGTAAGTATATTATTATACTTTGAACCCGTACGCGTATAAACTGTACACATACTATAAGAGTGTATACAACGTTTGTGCAAATATACAATATGTAGCATTCAAAAGAAGGCGTGTAGGATCACACAAAATATAGGGGAGGCACTTGTTCGTTCAACATATCTAGTTAGCATTTTTGCCAATAACACAGGTCAACATGGTTTAGTTGTTGGAAAGCTGAGGGTCATTTCCGAAGTAATTTGCTACGTAGAATCCGAATCCGAATCCGGGGTCAGAATTGGCCCATCACGTCAGGTTTTTGAGATAATATTTGTTAATCTAATTCCCTCGAAAATCACATTGTGCACAATGTTCAACCTTCAAGCATTTCCCCTATCTAGATATACATATATTCTTAATAAGCATCAATAAACGTATGTATGCACGGCGAGATTTCTAAGACGAAAAAGATCGAGCTGTCAAATTTAGATATTTTAACTCTCCAACGCCCACTTTAGATAATACTGCAGCATTCACTATTTTCTTATGTGAAGTTTTTCTATATTTGAGCATTTCTTCTTCACCAAATTTCATATAAGCCAAATCCAAATTTTAAAATATAGAGTCTGTACCTATAGAAATCTATGGTTAAAAAATATACCCTAACAATGGGTACCGAGTATTTTGAAACAGATTTGCAAGTAGTGCTGCTGCTAGCCATTGGCTTAATGTAACAACAATACAAATAGTGTGAAAGAATGCCGTGCTTGCATGAATACATTGTTATCATTGGATATATACAAATTCATATGATACACAACGCGTTTTTCCTGAGCAATATGATGCATGTAGCAAGTAGTGCAAAGTGTGGCCAAGCAGGCTGATGAACACTTTTTTAACTGAGTTCAAAACACTCGTATTTAAAAAAAAAAAAAAAAAAAACAATAATGTCAAAAAAAAAATATTGTCAACCTTTCTTACTCTCGTCTCTTACATAAAATCTAATTTCAACTAATTTCTAATTTTCATTTGTCAGACAAACAACAAGAATTCGATTTGCCATCGCTGCGTGTGGAAGAGAATCCTGATCATCCCACTGGCGGTAGCAGTGCCGGTGGCGGTGCGATGAGCTCACAATATTCGGGACGCTGTCGCTCGCCACGCGGTCCGCCTATGTCGCAGATATCTGGTGTTAAACGTCCGCTCTCGCATACAAATAGCTTCACCGGCGAACGGCTGCCGACATTCGGCGTGGAGACACCACGCGAAAATGAACTGGGCACACAGCTCGGCGAACTCGACACCTGGGGCATAGAGATATTTAAAATTGGCGATATGAGCTGCAATCGGCCGCTCACATGCGTCGCATATACCGTATTTCAGGTGCGTCTACATATAACACATGGTTTCATCTATCAATATAATAATTTCTTTACCAACAAAAATATGACAATATCAATTACAGAGTAGAGAATTACTGACCAGTCTTATGATACCACCGAAAACTTTTCTTAACTTTATGACTACTCTGGAGGACCATTACGTCAAAGACAATCCGTTTCACAACTCGCTGCACGCGGCCGATGTGACACAGAGCACTAATGTGCTGCTTAATACGCCGGCGCTGGAGGGCGTCTTCACGCCGCTTGAAGTTGGCGGTGCCCTATTCGCCGCCTGTATACACGATGTGGATCATCCTGGTTTAACAAATCAATTTTTAGTGAATTCAAGTATGTCTGACATAAATATTAAGTACTAAACGAACGAACGAACGAACGATTAATACGGATATTTGTTTATTTCAGGTTCCGAATTAGCACTAATGTACAATGAACGAATCTGTGCTGGAAAATCATCATTTAGCTGTTGCCTTTAAATTATTGCAAAATACAGGATGCGATATATTTTGTAATATGCAAAAGTAAGTTTAACGAATCTTCATTTTAATAAAGTTACAATTGTATTAAACAAACGTGTGTGTGTTTTTATAGGAAACAACGCCAAACTTTAAGAAAAATGGTTATTGATATTGTGCTATCTACGGATATGTCCAAACACATGAGCTTGCTGGCCGATCTAAAGACAATGGTGGAAACCAAAAAGGTCGCCGGTTCTGGTGTTCTACTACTGGACAACTACACTGATCGCATACAGGTAAGTTGTATGTTGCATCTACAATATAAATACTGTTCCTTCACATTTCAAAAACACACAAATTCGTGTATACTTCTCTACCTTGGATAAGTTACTGTATATAAAGTCATTGAGTTCATTTAATTCATTCATTTAACAGAAAATTACAAATTGGTGCTGAAATGCCTTCAGATATAAAGAAAAAGAAAAATTTGTTACACAAAACACCATAACAACACCATAAAAAAGTTTAAAAAGAAAAGCCACACAACAAGCAGAGTTACTTAACTCACCTAAACTTATTAACCCTTATGATGTTCAAAAACGCGAACGAAAAGTCATCAAACGATTTGATACTGTGTCAAAGTAATGCAAGCAGTAATACCTATATTCGCATTCATTAGTGTAATTTGCTCCCGTATAACATAGGCCTACAAAATATTGGATTCTATCTGACATTAATCATTTCCTATGCAAATCTTTATGCTGTATCGGTTTTCTTTGATCGGGTCGGCGCGGTAGCCTGCTGATTTCTGTTCGTCTGTCTGTCTTTCATGTCTGCACTCAAGAGCTGTCACTGACTTATCAAATTGCCCTCGTAAAAATAGTTTAAGACATACGTCATGCAACTTTGGGGGCACTATAAGCAACTCAAATATATAAATATACTTAAGCGGTATCAAAACAGATTGCTACGAAGTATGTGACCAACTAACATACCTCTTGTCTTGGGTAGAAATAGTCAGCATACTAACAAAGTATGTATTTAGAAAGATTGTATTAAATATACCGCATTTGTGACACCGCATGGGCAGCTCGAATATTTAAGAATGCCTTTTGGTTTGAAAAATGGACCATCAGTTTTAGAAAGATTTATTTCTGATGCACTTAGTGGTTAGGTAATGGAAAATCGTGCTTTTTATGGATAATATAGTTATACGAACAACAAAAACAGTCGAAGAGCCTTGTGATATCATGTCGAAGTTACTGCAACGTTTGAGTGAAAAGAATTTGGAAATTAACTGGAAGAAATTGACTAATTGACTATTTGGGATACAACGTTAACTGTCACGGCGTTTTGCCAAACGATATGCATATACAAGTCATCAAAGATTTGCCCGTACCTAATAATGCAAAGCAATTGCATTCCTGTTTAGGATTGTTTTCGTATTTTTGCCGCTTCGTATAATCTTTCGCAGCTATTGCTCGTCCGTTAGTGGAATTATTAAGAAAAGGTGGACCTTCTCCACTAAACAATATAGAATTGGAAGCATTTGCATCTTGCCATCTTTAGTCCAATGCGTGAAACAGAATTGCACACGACTGCAAGCTCTCATGGTTTTGGTGCAATTTTGATGCAGAGTCAGAATGATGGCAAGATGCATCCAATATGAAAACGAACTGGCCATAAACCTTCTCGACAACAGCGAAACTGTCGGGCAGTTAAAAAGTCTGCATATGCTCGATATAGCGTCAATATATGTTAGGACTAATAAAATTTAAATATGTTAGTTTAGATGGTCTCAACATACTTGCTTATTTTTCGTTTTGCAATATTTAAAATCTTTCTCGACTATTTTGTTTATAGGTGCTTGAGAATCTCGTGCACTGCGCTGATTTGAGTAATCCAACAAAGCCGCTACCGCTATACAAACGCTGGGTTGCGCTACTCATGGAGGAGTTCTTTTTGCAAGGCGATAAAGAGCGCGAAAATGGCATGGACATCAGTCCGATGTGCGATCGACATAATGCAACCATTGAGAAGAGTCAGGTCGGTTTTATCGATTACATTGTACATCCATTATGGGAGACCTGGGCTGATCTGGTACATCCGGATGCGCAGGACATACTTGATACGCTTGAAGAGAACAGAGACTATTATCAAAGCATGATACCACCGTCACCGCCGCCATCGGCGGCCGATGAAATGCCTGCAGATGAGAAAATACGCTTTCAAGTAAGTCGAACACTAATTAAGGCTATTATGTTGATGTTTATAAGTTATTTATAATTTATGCATTTATTTACATATTTACATGTGCACACTACAGGTGACTCTCGAAGAGTCCGATCAAGAGAATTTAGCCGAATTGGAGGAGTGCGACGAGACGGATAGCAAGGGCGAGCCGGCCTCGTCGGCTACTTCGACTACGACAACGGCAGCCAAACCGTCGGGAAGTCAAAATCAGACTCAACACACTGGAATGTGACGGAGAGTCGTGGGAATTTATCGCAAATTAACGGAAAAGGCGCATAACTTTTTCCTAATACGTTAGTGACTACATTTAAATAAAAATAAAAGAAAAAAACAAAAACAAACAAAAACAAAAACCTAAAAAACAGAAAAGCAAAAAAGCAAAAAAAAAAAAACAAAAGAAAAAGAAAAAAAAAACATTTTACAAAAATCATAAAAAAAAATAATAATAATAATAATAATAATTAACAATTTAGAACTTTATTAGAATTTAACTAAAACTGAGATTGAGATAAATGCATGAAACAAAAAAATTATAAACGAGAAGAAGTCTAGCAAAAAGTATAGGAAAGGAAAGCAAGAAGTGTTTTTTTTTATGTTACGCGAAGACGAAAAGCAAAACTAAACTCTAAGAAAGAAAGAAAGAAGCTTAAAAAGAAACAAAGAAAAGTAGAGCAGAAAGAGACAGACGCGAAACCAAAATTCTACAAGAAAAAGTTTAAAACAAAACCAAAAATATTTATAGTATATAAAATATTTAGATGATTTTTTTTTTTTTTCTTATACTACTATTTTACTTTTAATACTATGTAAGAGCAACTCGTTGGCAAAACATTTGATTATAAAAGTTTTTTTTAAAATTTTTAAAAAAAATTTTTTTTTTTATTATAACAGACAAGTTGGAAAACCGCTTCAAGTCAATACTACAAACATTGTTTTAGCATGTTAAAATAAAGGGTCTTTCAACAAGCATGCATGAAGTTTTGAATTGTATAAGCTCTGAGTGCTTTGTGCTTTTTTTCAAGGATGCAACATACTTTGTTAAAATTGTTGCTGTACGTGTGTGTGTGTGTGTGTGTGCAACAAATTTTATAGTTTATTTTTCTATGTGTGCTTGAAATGTGTGCAGCATTGAATTTTACATCAATGAAGAAGCCACAACAACACTTCATTTTTAACTCAACTCAAGTCATTTTAACTTAACTAACAGGCCTGTTGCGGTACACACGTTCGTCAAGATTTTACAAAATTTAATTCGACAAAAAGATATATATTTTTTTTTTTTGTATGCATGCGTTGATTTTGCGTTTGTGCGTAGCAGTTCAAGTGAATTCAATTCGCGGCATAATTATGTTTACTTTCGCATACGCATACGCATACGCATTATGCCGAAAGTGTGAGCCGGCACAGGCCAGTATAAAAGCATAAACAATTTCAATTAAGCAATTTGTTGTTGCATGTCAATTGAAAGATCCATTATTAAATTACTTCATTTTTTTTTTTTAATAATATTCTCTATGTGCTGTTTAAATAAAATATTTTAATATATTTGAGTTATGTAACAATAGAAAAGCGAAGAAAATGTTCAATGAATTTGTTGCTAGTTAAACTCTCTCTCATAACTTATTTTTTAAATTGTTTTTTTTTTCTTTTTTTTTTTTTTATTAAATACTGACAAACCTTTGCGCGAAAGTGGCAAACAAAAACCGCAAATTTCGAAAATGTTATGCAATAATTATAAGTTTTAAATAGTTTTTTTTTTTTAGTACTTTATAAATTTATACTAAGTGAAACTACAAATTTGCATGCTTCCGTAAGTAAACAAAAAAAAAAAAGAAAAGAAAAGAAAAAGAAAACATATACTTAGTTTATATATTGTATTTTTGCATTATATAATAGTAAAGCAAAAAACAAACTACAACATTTTTAACAGAAATTGACTAAAAAGAATTTGGCAAAATGAATTATTAAAAAAAATTATTAAATGAAAAAGCTATTTTAACAAGTTTTCATTTGACATTTTGTTTTACTCTACTTGCTATATTAATTTACTAAACTATAAGAACACAACAACAACAACAACAACAACAACAACAACAAAATATTAACAATAATTTTTACATAAACTTGAAGTATAAAAATGAAACAAACAAATAAATTTAAAAAAAAAAATAAAGTAAACAATTCAATGAAATGAAAAAGCATAAAACTAATTTAATTAAACAAGTTGCTCAAATAATTAAAGAGTGTTATGTTACAAGCAAGCAAAAACAAAATGCAGATATAGTGCTATATATAATTAAATATTAAATGAAATAATAAAAAACAAACAAACAAAAAATCATATGGACAACGTCCATAGCATGTGAATTATATAGACTACTGTAGTTGTATGATTTTTTTTTATTTTTTTTTTTATTTTTACACTACTACTTTCAATGTTGGACTCGAATTTAAATGACAAAAAAAAAAAAAAAAGAAACCAAACAAACAAAAAGCAACTAAAACTAAAGCTATATAAAAAACAAAGAAGCGAAATAGTTTTAATAAACAAAAACAAAAAGAAAGAAAAAACAATGTTAGCTAAATTGTTTTTTTGGCAAAATGTTGCTATTGAAAAGTAGACTACTATGTATTTATATTATATGAAAAACAAAAACAAAAACAAAAGAAACAAAACAAAACACGCAAAAAGTGTCGAAAAACAAAATCAAAGCAATTGTTTAAATCGTTTTTTTTTTTTTGTTTGTTTTTATTATTATTTATAATTAATTAATTATATTATTTATAAATATGTTGCAACAGTCTTCACACATAATACAATAAAGTCTGCATACAGCGTAGAGTCATGCACAAATGCATTCGCTGCTTAAACTAAATGCATACGTGCCGCGAGCAAAGCCATACACACAGCTGTGTATAGTCACTAAACAGAGTGTGTGTAATAACTCTTTGAGCATATGCTGTCGAGCAAAAATCTTGAGCAAAAGTTAAAATATGCATGTACTACTAACTCTGTAGCTTTCATCAATTAATTACTTGTATACTACAGCTACTACTTAAATATACACTACTAAGTTTTCCATTGTTGTACAAAAATAAGTACTGCGTGTACTGCTGTACTGTAAAGTAGTATGCGCTCGGTTAAAATTTTTCACAATATTCTACATAAATACATTATAGTATATACTTAGACGAGCTAGTCATAGCCGTCTGTCTATCTATCTTATCTGTCTGTCTGTCTGTCTGTCTGTCTGTCTGTCTATCTATCTATCTGTCTGTCTTCACTGTGTATATACGCTCGTGTATATTCTCTTCGTGCTCTACAAATATGCATTAAAAATCGTATTTAAATATTATACTCACATAATAGTATCGCATTGCAGTTTTTAGCTGTAGCAAAGCTACATAAACATTATAAAACAAAGTTCTGGGCGGGTCTCTATAGAACATAATTACGTGCAATGAGATAATAAGTAGTAGAATACTACTATATTGCATTATTTGTAGCATGATTCTTTCTGATAAATGTGTGATTTGCGCACTTTTGCCAATTCGAAAGTTTCATTTTGAAAATTGAACTTGAAATGAAATGAAAAAAAAAATTAAATAATCCCAGCAAGCCAATATGCTGCTTACTACGTTTTTTCAAAGTAATGTCACACATTATTTTACTTACTAGTATGCATTTTAATGTAACATAACCTAACTCAACGTATGCACTTCTACCATTAAGATAATTCTCTATCCGCTTTTGTTCAATCTTTATTTGGCAAATAGGCCTCTCTTTGCGCTCCTCCCTGCATAAAATTGTTGAGCTATGCAGATGTTTGTTCCAATTTATGCGCGTGCGTGAACGTCAATGAAATTTGTAGAAGAATTAATATTTATTTGAAGAATTTATTTGAATATTTTCAATCAATGCTCGTCGCAAGCTCATGCTTTCAACGCACCAGTCATTGGTCTCCAATTGCACCGTCTGAACTAAGCAGTTGAGAATGGAACTAGATGTCTTTGTTGTGTCGGTTTGAAGATTGCGACAGTTCAGTACGACAGTACGATAGTTGGGACAGCATTTGATTCGTTACTTCGATTCTCGGCTCATGCCACCAAGACAAACAATCGTTTCAAGTCGCGAAATAAAGTGCTGAAAGCGCTTGCTGGGTCTACTAGGGTGAGACATTAATAACCTTACCTACAAAGCTATTGAACGTGCTGTCCTGAATTATGCTGCTCTTGTCTGGACTCCTTATCTAACTAAGACTCAATGGCAATGCCTGCAAAGAAGTTAGCACAGTGCTCTGAGAACTGCCACTGTCTGTTGTCTGCAAATGACCCATGAAGAGCATTTGCATGAAGAAGCGATGATGCTAACTGTTCACCAACATATGGAGCTGCTTTCGAAGCAGTTCTTGTTAGGTGCGTACAGGAGCAATCATGCAAACGTTGACAACCTCACAAGAATAGCTCCTACCTGAATAAGAAACGATATTAGAAGTTACAAAACGTGTATTGATTGAGTATTTATGAATGATAATCGTATATATTATATGAGAGAGAGAGAGAGAGAGAGTGAGAGAGAGAGAGAGAGAGAGTGAGAGAGAGATTATACTTCAGGGAATGCTCAAGATGCAATTGAGCTGTCAGCAGTAAACTCTTATAAGGACAAAATAGTATTTGGTGGAAGACCAGCTACACCTATTAATGAGATTGAAAAACGTCTGCCTAGTAACAACAGAACTAAACTTGAACAGAGCAGTTGAGATCCGGTTGGAGCAATATGCTCGTCGTGTGCTACAGGGTGCGGATTGTGATAAGCAATAATGATTGCTGCCAACACAAACACACCACCCTCCCCCACTCCCCCAATGCGGTCAGTCACCGCACGAGACAATACACATGTTCAATTGTCCATCTGATCCGACTGAATTGAGTTCTTTGGTTACAACCAACCCTAGTAGTAGCTTCCTTTTTGGGACTTGACAGGGTTACATTTCGGTCTGTGATTCTCTTACATCCATAATCGCTTTGCACAAAACAATTCATGCATCACATATAATGAATCGTATGCATATATATATACTACCTGATACAGCCCAAACCAAACTGTTACAACAACAACAACAACATATTTTTTCAAAATGATTTCTTTTGGATTCAGAAACCGGAAACGCGCAAATAGTTTCAACTCAAGCATTCTATAGCCAATTAGAATGTAAAGTGATGTGTATTATATGTGAAGGCTGTAACAGTCACGATTTTTAAAGTGTTTTCTGCTTTTATTTCTATAAATTACTTTTTGTTTTTTATTAATTTTAATTATGTTTGTTTTTAAGCCAAACTAAATATTTATTGATTACATTATGTGAAATGCAGCAATTGACTTAAAATGCTGCTAAAACTAATTCTAAAAGCAGAATTTGAATGCATACGCGAGTACATATGTACATACTACATAAAGCACAATTCTGAAACTAAACTTTAACTTCCAAAATTTAAAAAATGTTTCACTTCAATGACATACTAGTATATAGGAAGATGTTGTTGCTAGTTAAAGCATGAGAATGAATTAAGTGAAAAATGTCTTCGTACTTTTTTGTATTGCTATTTAATTTTACCAAAAACAAAACAAAACTGAAAATGAAAATGAAATGAATATCGAAAAAAAAACTATTAAAACAATTAATTACTTTTGTATTAATGTCATTTAAAAACAAAAAAAACAAAAAAAAAACAAATTTTTTTAAAACTTAGAAAAGCTAAAAAGAATTTAATATATATATATATATATATATATATATATATATATATATATATATATATATATATATATATATATATATATATATATATATATATATATATATATATATATATATATATATATATATATATATATATATATATAAAAACATATGTATGTGTAGCTGCATATATACATATGTACAATACATTAGCCATACATACATATATGTATGCATAAAAGGTACAGACAATTATAAATCCTAAAAACAAAACAAAACAACATCAACAAAAAAACGAAACGGAAAACATTATAAAAAATACCTAAGAAAACACGTCTAAAAGAGCTAGAAAAAACATGCACAAAAAGAAATTTTTATTTTTATTCAATATACACTTGCTCGACAAAATCTACGTACAGCACAAACAAATTTTTGCAATTTTAACTTTAATTGCAAATAACTCAGACTAATGTTTTATGTAACAAAACATCAAACTTTGTTTTATTAAATATATAATTTGATAATTTTCAGAAAAGCACTACCGCAAAAGTCTGCGTACAGCCTGCTACTTTCGAAAAAAAAACTGATGTGTTAATAAGTGATAGCATAACCCTTTCTCGCCAGTACCGCCGTAAGACGTCTTGGCATTTAGTTCACAAATTTTTATTGGTCTTCTCGGTTGTAATTCTTTGCCATCGCTTCCATATTATTATTGTGTGTGTGTGTGTGTTTTTTTTTTTTTATCACATTTTTGAAGATAATGGTGTGTTAACAAATTCTGCGTTCGAGTAAGTACAACAAATACTCTATGGAAATGATTTTTAATATTATAAAGTAGGCCAGAGCTTTACTTTATGCGCATTGTGCTGGGAGTCGTTATCTTGCTGTGACCAAAACTCTTCTTGCAGCTTCAAGTTCTGGAAAGTTTATAGCAAATTATACTTCAATAACTAACTTGAATATAACTAGTTTGGCCGCCCATTATTGATTCAATGAATGTTAGTTTTGCTCTCATTCGTAAGAAAAAAGAAGCTTGTTCCAAAACTCTGGGCGCTTGGAAACGTACTACTTACTATTTGCAAACTCCATGCGCTGCTGCTTATTTACAGTTGAGATATGTTGCTGCTTACGGGTAACTCGAACATGATACGCAGCTTTTTCTTGTTTTTTTTTTTTAATTTCAGTACGCTTTATTCGGAAAGTAGTATTTTTGAATACTATTCTTCTACTTGTTCGTGTGCAGTCAGTGGATTCTGTTGCACAAACTGAATGTCGTCTATTTTCGCTTGTTTTGTTAAGAGCGAAATAACGACCTGAGTGTGCAATAAGGCTTGCTAAAAGTGTTTTTTTTTTAGTTAACGGTAAACGCATAGTTGCTTATTGCATGCGTCTGGCATGCAGCTGTACGTAGACTTTTGCGGTAGTTCTTTTCGAACATGTTGTAGCATAAAATGAATGAATTAAAAGTGTAATTTTAAGTATTAAAATGCAGCAAGAAAAAAAATATATTATTAGTTAAGAGAAATTATTAAATTAATAAATTATATAGTAAAACAAAGTTTGATGCAATACTACTACATAAAAATATTAGCCTGAGTTATTTGCAATTAAAGTTAAAATTGCAAAATTTGTTTGTGCTGTACGTAGACTTTTTCGTGCAAGTGTAATTATATTTTATGAAAAATATGTAGAAAAAATACATTTTTGGAGCTACTAAATTTGTGTAGCAATTTCTCATACCGCTAAATAAGAAAAGAAAAAAAACTAACTTAACTGAAAGCGGGTTGAGCGCGCTATAATTATTTGAATTTGTTTGTTTCTACATTAACATACGCATAAACCTATTATTTATTTATATATATTTAAAAGAAAAGAAAAAAAAAATGCAAAGAAAAGAAAAGTTTTTGTTAACATTTTACCGAGGGCAGGATCCTCTTATATAATATATATATACACACATATATATATATATATATATATATATATATATATATATATATATATATATATATATATATATATATATATATATATATATATATATATATATATATATATATATATATATATATATATATATATATATATATATATATATATATATATATATATATATATATATATATATATATATATATATATATATATATATATATATATATATATATATATATATATATATATATATTACCTAATTTATAATTTAATAATTATTGTTTGTTTATAATTTTAAAATATTTTGTTTTGTTTCAACTGTTTTTTTTTTAATTTTTTTTTTTAAACAATTTATGCAAGAACCTTGATGGTCAAAAATATCAAAGAAAAACAAAAACAAAAAATTGAAGTAAGAAAAATAAACTAAATAATATAAATAAATATTTTATTGAAATATTTAAACAAAAAAAAAAGTAAAGCATATTGAAAATATACTTATAAATATATACAAGAAAAAAAAGAAAAGAAAGAAAAACAACAAAAAATCAATATATTTAATAAAGCGAAATGCTTAAGTACAGCAAGTTGCTAAAATAACATAAAAAGTCTAGAAGTTGTTTCAAGAATTTGAATCAAGAAATACTTTATATAGCGATTTAAGATCAGCCAAGCGCCATTGAAAATGTGCGCAGATATTTACATACATAAATACTATATATACCTACAAACTTCTAATTTTTTTTTTTTTTTTTGTGAAAACCAAGAACAAGAAATGCAGCAGTATGCATAATATATAAATATATAGAAATTTATATATACACATACATATATATATATATAGTGAAAAATGAAATACTATATGAACTTAAACTAAAGAAATATAATAAAAGCAGAATTTTTTTTTTTTTTTTTACAAACAAAACATGAACACAAATATTTGAATTGAGTGAAAAATGCGATTAACCAAAAAAACAAAAACAAAACAAAATTATTAAAATAAAATTAAAATAAATAAAACTTAAAGAAAAAATCGTCAAAATGTCTCTTATTCTCTTTAATGCAGCTAACTAATTATACAAAATAAAAAAACAAAACAAATAAAAACAAATTATATAATTATGTATAATAATAATAGTAAAAAGAAACAAAAAAAAAACCAAAAATCCAAAAAACCAAAAAAAAATGTATGCGTAAGTACATTTTAGAACGATCGTTAATTAAGACATATATATATATATATATATATATATATATATATATATATATATATATATATATATATATATATATATATATATATATATATATATATATATATATATATATATATATATATATATATATATATATATATATAGAGAGAGAGAGAGAGAATATATATATATATATATATATATATATATATATATATATATATATATATATATATATACATTAAATATTTACATGAAATGCTACATACATATACTAGTATATATAGCAAACTAAAATATTTATGTACTTGTTAACATACACACACACATAACATACAAACACACATAAACACAACACATTATCATTTATTTACAAAACACAAACACATACACATACATATACATATGTATGTGTATGTGTATAACAGTTTACATAGAAATAGCAAACTTATTTAAGTATAGTAAATAATACAGCTAACTGCCTTGTTCGACTATATTTCAAACCAAATAAAACAGTGCATCACAGCCCTAGACTCTTTCGTATAGCACACGACGGACGACCACATGCACAAAGCAGAAGAAACTCCAAAGCTTTGCTAATTTAGCTTGCTAAATTTGCAGTTACTAAAGCGTCATTGGGGACCTGGGGACATTGGCTTGTGAAGATTAGATTTTAAAACAATGATACAATGATAATGATACCGAAACCTGGCAAACAAGTAAACCTTGTTGCGTCTTATAGACCAATTAGTTTACTACCGACTTTCTCAAAAATATTTGAAAGAATTTTTCTTCTTGGTAGAATGTTACCTGCTTTGAACGTCCAGAGTGCCATTCCTGATCATCAGTTTGGCTTTAGGCATCACCATGGGACCCCTGAACATGTAGTGCAGAGTGTTTTCCAACATATTCTTAAGGCCTATGAGAGTTAAGCAATATAGCTCTGCTGTTTTTCTTGATGTACAGCAAGCTTTTGATAGAGTCTGGATTGAAGGCCTTCTCTTCAGAATTAAATCAATTTTGCCTGCGTCGCAGTTCCTGCTTTTGAAGTTGTACTTGCTTAACCCTGCCTTCACAGTCGAGGTGAAAGATGAGCGCTCAGGGATCCGCCGCTGCTGGATTGCTGCTGGCGTACCACAAGACAGTGTGCTTGCTCCTGTCCTTTATACTTTATACTTTGTATACTGCTGATATGCCAGTTCCAGTAAATGAGAACATGCTTCTGGCTACATATGCTGACGATGCGGCCATACTTGCAAACTCAAACTGTCCACACGAAGCTTCCACTAACATTCAAAACTATCTTGTAGTCACATGGCAACACTCAGACATTCATAGTAGTGTATACGCGCTTTGTCTTTCTGATAATCGAGAGATATTAATCTAACAATTAATTAGTGGAGCGTGGCCGTAAAAAGGGATATATAGAAAGAAAAAAAGTTTTTTGAGTGTGTCAAATATTTAGAGGGAATATTGAGTGAACTCAAAAAAGTGTCCTATTGAAATGGCTGACGATTTGGACGTGGCCAAAAGTCATGACCGATTTTTGAAAATGCAGAAAAAAAGATAAAAAAAAAACAAACCTATGGTTCACTTTTGACTTTTTGTAAGAAAAACTTTTTTATTAAAGTCAATATTAGGTTGTAATGCGATATGGTGCCTTTTAAGGGACAGCCGCTTAACATACATAGACAATTGGGCGTGGCCCGCCCACTTTTTGAGGTAGCCCCCACCATGCAATTTTGTGTTTTATGAAAAAATCCTTCATTTAGATCAATATTAGCTTGCAATTTGATTTTGTGGATTTTAATGGACAACCGCTTCATATAAATATACAAAGGGGCGTGTCCCGTCCACTTTTTGAGGTAGCCCCATATAAACCCACAGTTCACTTTTAAGCATTTGTATGGAAAACGTTAATATCAACTTCAAATTCGATATGGCGGCATCTTACACATCTACTACATCGCTTCATACACATCTACTAGTGAGCGTGTACCACCCCTATTTAAACCACCACTTTTATGTATTACAATACTATTTAAAGTTTCGTGTGAATGGTATTAGAGCTTCGGTTCAACCGAAGTTAACGTTTTTTCTTGTTTTTTCTTTCATATGAACCTTCTCCTGACAATAATAAACACAACAAAAATTAGCGAATTAGCGAAATTGTTCCATCCGTTCACAGTTTTCAGCATCATGTATGCGCTTCAGCTTTTATTGATGTTTTTGGCTACATCGCCCCATGAATAACGTCAGATTATGGATTTCTTACAAAATAAAAAAAATATCAGTCGCGCTCGAGTATTTCGAGCTGAAGTTTTTTTGTTTACAACTTTGTGACTCGCCCATTTCCTTATTTTCAAATTTTCTGCATGTACTTAACTTAACTTGTCTTAATCTGACGCGCTCGACTTTTTCAGATGATCGATTTTTGTTTCCTAATCTGACGGGCTGACCTCAACGCAAGTCCCCTATATTAAAGGATCATATATGTTGTGGGTACATTACAGGGTACAGGGTACAAGGTTTCTCTCCATATGATTTTCTGACGTGCTCGAGTAACGCGCAAAGTCCCCACTTGGACTCCCCTACTATAACACACACACACACACACACACACACACATACACGTCTGATACGTTAATGATACTCTCTACACAATAGTATGGAAGAGACTAGGGCTGTGTGATCGTAAGCGAAGTTGCACAAATGACAAAATCTTTCTTACTGAAAATGACAAAACGAATTGTATTTCTGCGTATTGAAATCTAGAACACAGCGAAGTATATATTTTTATTAATATTTGTGCACTGCTTTGCGTTTGCTTAATTTTTGTATTGTATTATTTTATTTGTGATTGTTATTAAAGAGTTTTTAAACTCGTATCACACCAGCTGTGACAAGTTTTAGGCGCAGATAATCACTGTAACTACTTGGCTTGACGAAGCTCAAAATAGTGCCGTGGATTCAAATACATTCGTTATAAGATGAAGAGTTAGTTAGCAGTTCTAGTCTAGTAGTGTGCTTAGAGTAACACTGAGCATATTCATAAGCACAGCAAGGTTTTTTCTATACACATTTTTCTGTCAACTAATAGCTGTCCGAATATTTGAGGCTTGTTGAAATCAAAAGCAGTTAAGTCTTCCAGACAATGTTCTAATTTATTATTTGTTTATTTTTTATAAATGTTTGAGATATTTATTTATTTAAGTGAGAATACGTACAATAAAATACAGCATTAACCGTTTGGCCAGGTGGAACGAACTCTCGGTGTACAATTCCGTCGGAATCGTAGAAACAAATCAACATTGTCTTCACTTTTGACTTCTCAAGACGACTTGTTTTTTTTTTTTTTTTTTTTTGTGGTTTTGGCTCGTCTGGATGCTTCCATGCGGCACTTTGACGTTTGGAAAGCACCACGTCTCATCAGCAGTCACAGTCGTACACTTGAAGTTTTCGTCCTTTCTCGATTCTTTAATCAAGTCTTTAGAATGTTGAATTCGGAGCAATATTTTTGATCGCCAGTCAATTTGTGCGGAACAAACTGTGAACACAACTTCCGTAGACCCAATTTCTCCGTTAAAATGCGATGAATCGAATCTTTGGGCATATTTAATTCCATTTCCATATTTGTATGATTTCACGCACTTCTTCAATGTTCTTTTCGATCACCACTGATTTTGGCCGGCCCGACTTTTCATCGTCACAGAGGTCTACACAACCTTCTTGAAAACGTTTAAACCACTCGGTAACATTGCTACGGAATAGACAATTGTCACCATAAACCTGTTTCATCATTTGGAACGTGTCGGTCAATGTTTTTACAAAGTTTAAAACAGAACTTAATACTTATTTGCTCTTTGTTCGAGAATCATTTCTCAACCGATATGCTCGAAAGTTACTGTCACTTTTAGTGCGATAACTTCGCTTGTAGTGGTCCGATTGTCATGAAACTTTTACAAGATGTCAGTAAAGGATGTAACTTTCCAACGCAATAGTTGACGCCACCAGAAATAGCTATTTTTAAATAGTCATGTTTCTTTTGCGACAGACCTTGTGTATACATATTAACTACTTGTATTTGCGACACAACTATAAAACACAAACGGCTGCCTGTTTGAAGGTAACTGAGGTTTAGATATTTTTTAACTTAATTACATTAAATGGTTTTGTGGTTTATCTACCTGCTGATCGGAAAGTGTCACGAAATTGTCAATAAAAACTAAAACGGTTTAATTATGCTTTGATATTAATTATGTCTTCTTCACAAAGTAATTCCCATTAGTTCCAACGCTACTTCCAATCTTCGAAATACTATTCATACGCCGATTTTTTCAACAACTTGCAGAGCCATCCATGACCCAAATCGGTTCAAAACGCTTGCCGCGCAGTGCTAACTTGTATCGTGGTAGCAGAAAAAAGTCACACGCGACCATGTCAGCGCAATACAGAGCTTACGGCATAACATTTAGCTAGTAGTATGTACAGCATGTTTGGCAGATTGGTACAGTGTTTTGGTTCAGTGTTTGTCACCAAAATGAATGTGTGAACTCTTGCTATGAGTCTATTTTTAGTAGTAGAAATATTTGATATACTACAAATTGCTTTAGGGGTGGTGACTGCGTCAAACAATATTCAAAGCGCTTGTTAAATATGTCAATTGGCATGATTTATGAAGAATGTAGCCTTATAGCTCAACGTTCTCCATTTGAACGGTTTTCGGTATGCTTATGCAGTCTTGAATTCAACAAATTCATAAAACTACTATAATATGAAGCTTTTCAAACTACTGATTTAGACTCGCATTTGTGTGCACGTGAAGCACGAATAGTTGCTCTTTAAGAATGTTTGCAGATACCGTGCTGTTTCGGCACACCTCTCTTTATATATGTAGGTTTAAAATATTAAAATAAAACATTTGAATTCAATTTCTCTTTATATATATATATATATATATATATATATATATATACTGAAACAGCAGTGTGCACTACTATGTGCAAAATGTAAGCACTTAGCGTTTGCTTGTAGCGACAAGGATTTGACAACAGCTCGAAGACCATTTTGTTGCAAAAAAGTTATAGTTTTACTTTACTACTTTAGTTAAAGATAAATGAGATTAACCGCCTGTGCATCGAGTGATAACAAAAAGAAAAATGTAAATTGGTCAACTGCGGCTCCGAACAAAGAATTTTAGAAGCGCAAAACGCTACGAATTAAGACTTCTAAAAGAGACTGAAATGAGACTATTGTGGTTCAGTTGCGCTTGAAGTTCTATATTTAATAGAGTTGTTTGTATTCTTTATCTAATATGAAGCATTTTTGCAGTGTTTTTGGGTTTTGTTTGTATGCCAAGTTTAACTTTAACTTTTGCTTTTGTTCTGCTTTTTTTTTGAAATACTTAAAAAGTGTGCTAAGTCTGTAACTACACAGCTGTACAAAATCAACAACCGAAGAACGCAATAATCTGCACAAATAAGGCAAATCTGCGTCCTAACAATCTGCAAGAAAACTTTACATTCAATTTACTATTGTGCAAAAACAAAATAATAATAGTCTTATATAGGAATATATAGCTTACATGAGCGTATTTATGTTAACAAGGCATGTAACTCAGTTTTAGAGAGAAACTAAAAGAAATTCGTGTGTGTTAGTAATGAATATTGAAATGTGTAACTACGTTGTAAATTGTAAATCAATAAAAAAAATAAAGAGAAACAAAAACAAAAACAAAATACTGCTAGATGATGACTAGAGGATGATGATGATGATGATGATGATGATATTGATGATGAGATCGAACATTCAAAAATCAATGGATGTACTATGTATCTGTCGATGTCGATGTTTTTAAGAAAGCAACTTATAAGCAATTCATACAGAGATTCTTATTTATGTAAATGTGTTAAAAAGTGCAAATAAAACGAATTATATCATCAACTACACACACACACAAACACACACACAGAGAGAGAGATATACATACAAACATAGATACAAAAGTACATAATTACATAAATATATATATATATATATATATATATATATATATATATATATATATATATATATATATATATATATATATATATATATATATATATATATATATATATATATATATATATATATATATATATATATATATATATATATATATATATATATATTATAATTAGATATAAATATAACCGAACTAATAAATCGCAAATAATCTACATGTTTGTATAATAAATACAACGTACATACATAAATTTAGCTTAATAAAATAAAGAAAACCAAGCAAAAAGTTTACCAAAAACGAAAATGAACGAAAAAGTTGAAGTCCATTTTTTTGGGTGTTGTATTGCAAAGTATGTATTTCAATTTCACAAGCTGTAGTCTCAGATACGTAGCGGAAAGTGGGGGAAAGTGCAGGCTGATTGGGTGATTGCGTTGTGTATAGACTGAAATTGAGTGGCACTTAAAGTGGTGTACTATTGTTGTTTATTTAAATACACATATATATGTACATACATATATACCATATACATATATATTTTTTTTTAGGAGTGTTGATCATAACTAAAATAAAGTAAAGTAAAGTAAAATAAAACAACAACAAAAAAAACGAAGAAGGATGAAATAATATAAAGCAAAGCATACATACATATATATCAGTGTATATACAAAAAAAAAATAAATAAAAAATTATAATTATAGATACCAAAAAACATTTTTTTTTTCTAGTATACTACTATGTGGAAATTAAGAAATATAATATTAAACTTGGCCAAAACAAAAAAACTAAAGCAAAAAAACAGTCTATAACTAATTATTATATAGTATATATATATACATATTATTATATAGTATATATATATACATATTATTATATAGTATATATTATATAGTATATATATAGAGAGAGAGAGAGAGAGAGAGAGAGAGAGAGAGAGAGAGAGAGAGAGAGAGAGAGAGAGAGAGAGAGAGAGAGAGAGAGAGAGAGAGAGAGAGAGAGAGAGAGAGAGAGAGAGAGAGAGAGAGAGAGAGAGAGAGAGAGAGAGAGAGAGAGAGAGAGAGAGAGAGAGAGAGAGAGAGAGAGAGAGAGAGAGAGAGAGAGAGAGAGAGAGAGAGAGAGAGAGAGAGAGAGAGAGAGAGAGAGAGAGAGAGAGAGAGAGAGAGAGAGAGAGAGAGAGAGAGAGAGAGAGAGAGAGAGAGAGAGAGAGAGAGAGAGAGAGAGAGAGAGAGAGAGAGAGAGAGAGAGAGAGAGAGAGAGAGAGAGAGAGAGAGAGAGAGAGAGATATATATATATATATATATATATATATATATATATATATATATATATATATATGTATATATATATATATATATATATATATATATATATATATATATATATATATATATATATATATATATATATATATATATATATAGAGAGAGAGAGAGAGAGAGAGAGAGAGAGAGAGAGAGAGAGAGAGAGAGAGAGAGAGAGAGAGAGAGAGAGAGAGAGAGAGAGAGAGAGAGAGAGAGAGAGAGAGAGAGAGAGAGAGAGAGAGAGAGAGAGAGAGAGAGAGAGAGAGAGAGAGAGAGAGAGAGAGAGAGAGAGAGAGAGAGAGAGAGAGAGAGAGAGAGAGAGAGAGAGAGAGAGAGAGAGAGATGTATGTATGTATGTATGTATGTATGTATGTATGTATGTATGTATGTATGTATGTATGTATGTATGTATGTATGTATATATATATATATATATATATATACCTAGAGATATATACAATATATAAAACAATTAGCATTAAAAAATTAAGAAAAAAAAGAAAAGAAAAAGAGATACTGACAACAACAACAACAACAACAACACTAAACAGGTTGCATGCAATTTAAATATTAATATTTATATATACATACATAAATATCTACATATTTAATATGTATATGTATATATAAGAAATTAGTAAACGAAAAGAAAAAACCAAAAAAAAAAGAGAAAACTAATTAAATAATACATATTTACATTAAAAACTAAAAAAAATTACAAAAAATTATGTATATTTCTTAGTCATTGTATGTAAATGTTTTCAAATTTTAAACTGTGAACACATAATATAATGCGAGTATATACATACATACATACCTACATACTTACATATGTACATGCATAAAACAATAACTAGCAAAAAACTTTAACTTTAACTTAAATTATAAATTATAAATACTATTTCAAACAACATCAACAATAGCAACAACAAAAACAGCAACAACAACACCAACTACAAGTATGCATTAACATTAATGTTGACTGTGGCAAGTAAATCGATTTACCTACATGCATACATACATATATACTACTATTACATACATTACAAAAAAAAAAAAAAATTTTATAAATGTCAATAAATTTTTTTTTTAATTTTTGTTGTAAACACCAAAAGAAAAATAATAAATTTAATAAATTTATTGAAACGAGCAATGCAATATTATATAATGTACAACAACAATAACAACAATAACAACAATAACATAAAACTCTACAAAAGCAGAGAGAACAAAGACAAACAAAAGCAAAAGCAAAAACAAAACAGAACAAAATTTTGTTGTATTTTAAAGCGTAGTGCCATCTCT